>JANHGC010000243.1:0-18737 GCA_027560395.1 Boaedon fuliginosus | reverse complement strand
CTGAATCGATCGCGCGCAGCGCGCTTTTGACAGACATTCGGAAAGCGTGCCCACGAAGCGGGTAACCAGCGAACCGGGAGAAACCCACCCCTGGCTGTGATGCAGAAGTGATTGACCCTGGACATTCCTAGTTCCCATTGAAATGGTTCATTCATTCAAATGCTGGATAAGTTTCAAATGTAAATACTGAAATCTGATGGCTGCAGGCGCTTAATATATTTAACTCAGTTACAGAATTAATTCTTTTCTGAGTTCATGCAGTACTTTGAACCATAAACTTATCAAAAGGCCTGGATTGGCAGAAAATGCTAAGCCATAAGCAAAACTAATCAAAATTAATCTTATCAAAGCATAACATATTGGGCAAATAAATCTAAGTATTTATCTAACCCAATTAAGTATGGCGTGAAAACAGATGCTGGCATATTGTAGTGTAATTTTATTTGTCCCGGTCAACTATTTTATTTAAATTAATTGTTCTGTGATCTGCTTTGAACATAATAGGAAAGACATGGGAGGGTAATTTGTATAATATTTAAATGAGTAGACAGCGTCTCCTGCTGTCCAGTTTGAGAAATTCATGCATTCTTTCACAATAACTGAGGAAAACTCATTTAAAGACTTCGAAAATTGTCAATAAACTTCATATTTAGGGATTTTTCATTGTTTCTTTCTAAACCCAGAGCTGCGTTGTCTGAAAGGAGGTCAGGAAGACAGGCAGAACTTCCCAAAAAAGGTGAAAAATGCAAGAATTTGCACATACCATTGGGTAAAACTACAATTTCTGTAACTTGTACATAAATCTGCCCATAAATCTAACTCTTATTTTTTTCTCTAGGAGAAAACTGTAGCTTGATGCTGTAGTAAAAACAAGTCTTTGTTAAACTGAAAAAGTTAAACTGCTCAAAAAAAAAGCATTTAAATTTTATAGAAGTTATCAATAGAGCCTGTTTTATTCTCACCTGAATCATAGACACTGTGGTCTTTAGATTCTTTTATAGAGTCTATAGGCAAGTGACCCATTCATATGCTTTTTCTATGCTCAGAAAAAGAGAGAAGAAAATGGTGAAATCTCATATATATTGTCCTATAAGCTCTATTTCACGCAGTGTAAAATTCTTAGGATGATCTAGTACTCTTGTACACTATAGTGTTCTATATATCTCATTGGTCATTATTTATTAAAATTGTTTATTTCTTAACAAAAATTAAAACTGATCCATTTCTTCAAAAAATTGATACATTGTTAAATCAAAAGTCTGTAGAGATTCTCAGTCATCCAGGTCATGGTTGTCCCAAAGGTGCTTTTTCAGGAGGCAAATGGGCTTTCTTGTTTTTTCTTTTGAAGACATTTTGCTTCTCATTGAAGAGGCTTCTTCAGCCTCTTCAATGACAGGATAGTGGGGAATGGAAGGATTTATATTCCTTGCAGACAACTGGTCATTTGCATCTTTTAGAGGTTTATCTGTGTCCTCAGGGTCACCTGAGTGGTGCTCCTGGTTCCTGTAGTCTGCAATTTTCCCCCTGAAAATATAAATCCTTCCATTCCCCACTATCCTGTCAGAGCTGAAGAAACTTCTTGGATGAGAAGTGAAATGACTTCAAAAGAAAAAACAAGAAAGCCCAGTTGCCTCCTGAAAAAGCACCTTTGGGACAACCATGACCTGGATGACTGAGAATCTCTACAGACTAAACTGCATGCTTTATATTGTTTATTATAGCAATATCATTATTTGGTTGTCTACCCCTTGCCTCCAGATCTCATCTGTCTATCAAGTCACTTATTGCTGACAGCAACTTGATGGCAAATAATCATTCAATCAATTTGACACATGCTCTAAAAAGCAAAGAGGCACCCAAATCACGCCCAAACAGAAAGGAAGATTTCGTTTCAAGCTATAAGTGGTGAACCAACAATATTCTTTTTTTCAGTTTAATTGTCTACATTTCTGCAGTGACCTGTTTATTTTAAATAGCTTTCACCCAGGAAAACAACAAGATGGTGGCTCATGTGGTAAGATGCTGGGCTTGCGTACCACTAAGGTCAGCAGCTGGTTCAATTCCCGAGAGCGATTAAAACCGTCTCCTTCTTGGGGAGGGGGTTTGACTCAATGACCTACAAGGTCCCTTCCAACTCTGTTAATATAATATTATTATATATTTTATTGTAACCCACACTTTCTCAGCCAGAAGAAGAGGTTATCAACAGCAAATGAATCAAATGAGCCCAGTGTGCAAAAAAACAATCAGATTGCCATGGTTAACATCCGCAAATGTTGTGTCTGTGGCCACTGGGCCTTTAACTGGCCTAGTTAAAGGAGTTGTATGAACTCAGCCATAAAGTCTTGAGTCTAAGATTTCTGGGAGGTGAGCCATCAATTTTGGAGTCCAGCAGTAATATATTTTCCAAAAGGGGGCAGGTCACAGCTCTGAATGTGTTTTCATGAGGTCAGATGGCACAAGATGGTTATTGATAGGCAAAGATAATTTATTGGATGGATTTGCTGAACATACCGCATTTATCCATATCTGTTAGAGAAAAAGGCACAGGCTGACAGCCACTTCAAAGTTCTTCATTCCAGTCCTTGAGTGGCCAGAAAAGTAGACTCACAATGCCATAAATGTTATATACAGTTGGAAGGGTCCATTTTAGTCCAGCGCTAAGCAATTTTCAGGAAAACCAGCAAGCAAATATAACCTGATGTTACAACTTTACTCCACAAGTTACTCTGGCTCCCAGTAGGCTTCTGGGTGTAATTCAAGTGTTGGTATTTACCTACAAAGAAAGATGCAGTGTGCAGGACAACCAGTTAAATGATTCTTAAGAGAAAGCTATCCTATATTTTCCTTCAAAAATTTTGGAGATGGAGAACTCATAACCTCCAGGCTTTCTCTGTTCCTCTATTGTATGGTACAGATCTTTCCCTCTGGAAGTTTTTACACCTGTTTAAACTAACTCTGCAGTCATTATTTATACCCATTGCTTCTCATCCTTATTTCTATGCTAATGGGACTTTGTTTATTTTAAAATCTTTGTTTATTTTAAAAGCTTAGATGGCTCCACATGGCCTGAAGAAGGAAATCAAGAGCTCGGTATTCTATTCAAGTCAAAGAATGCTGGGATTTCATACTGAATGAATGTGATTAGGTATATTGGTTTAAAAAGGACTCATAAAGGTGCAATGCATGACTCCATTTTGCATGAAATATGTACACAACACCTACGCCATAAATGGTTAAATTCATGAAACAATGAGAATAGGGCTTTGGAGGAAGAGGCACTCATTGATTGTCTACCAGCCTGCCGTGTCTGTAAAAGTTAAGTTCATTTAGAATGCCTGAAGGTTGCAGAATAGATGACGATGAGATATTGGACAGGGAGGAGTTTCAGAAAGAGCACTGGAGATGGGGAAGAAAGAGAAGACTGCTGGTTGTAATAAATGAGAACAGAGAAATGAACTAATGAAGTTGGATGTGGCGATGCATTCTGAAGTGTGGGAGAATCAGACAGTTAATATTTACCATGATGGATAAAGACTTCCATATCAGAATTATGGAGTTGGTTCTTTAAGTCAGGGGTCAGTTCAGCCTTGAAGCACACTAGGCAGGGACAGAATAACAGGGAAACTCCCATGAGAAGCTTCCTGCTGTCCAGCTTGGTCTCTGAATGCTCTCTACAGACTCCCATACAGCTGGTTCCAGGAGACTCCCAAAGGGACACTGTATCTTGAAGGTCTATAAACCCTCTTCTGTTTTTCAGAGAAGGGTAGAGACTGGCTGGCAGGGATTTGGCTGGTCATGAACAGGTGTCTTCTGAGCTCCTACGCATCAGTTTGCTCCTTTAAGGAGGACTACCTGCCACTAAGGTACTACAAAAGATGAAACTCTGTGTGAGTTTCAACAGAGTTTAGTTCTGAAGTGTGAACACATCCAGCCAAAATTTGATTCCTGCAATTTTGTTCTCCAAAGGCTGCATTTACAAAGTGGGTCTGGATACATGAAGGAGCTGCAGCTGAGAATGCAAAGGTATTACAGGAGAATGTTTATAGGGATGTAGCACTCTGTTTTTATCCTTCAGCTTGTCTGCTGCATAAACTTTGAGCATTCCAGCCAATTCTAGGGAAGCCTGGACCTTTCCTCAGATAATTTCTCTCCTAAAATTTAGGTCTAGTGAGTCATATTTGGAGTGCTCCTGGGAATTTTAATCATTACTTCATTTACTATGCTCTAATTTTTTTTGAGAGAGAGATCACTTTGGTAGGCTTTGTCATAATTTGGCTAATTTGTATTTATCAGTGCATGTACCCAGGAAGAGATAGTAAAAGTATATACAGAGCTATTATATACTAGGTTTGCTTTCATTATGCATCCTAAAACATGATGTGTAAAAGTGTGCATTAAATGGGATAGAAATTCAAGACGGCATCAGACAAGCAAATGAATAAATAAACAAAGGTATTCTACAAATTGAGAAGGTTATTAGAATAGCCTATATAGTTCACTTCCCCTTAAACTTTCAGAATACAGAGGTTAGATTATGTCACACCTGCATGTACAGGACTTTACATGATCTCCATCAATCCTCTTGGAGAAGAGGGTGGAAACCTTTATTTTTGTACTGTGTATATCCAGTCTGATATTTTCAGCTACATCACTACCATAATTACCAGTTTAAGCTTACTGAAAATAATCAGACTTGATAATCTCTCTGTATCCTGTACTATGAAAGCCTTGGAACGTGGACTGAATAGATCTTTCTGAGAGCTTCTAAATGTCCTTTCCTGCAAGCTACTGAGTGCCAGGACCTGGACAGCTCCTATAGCTAATACTCTATAGTTATTCAAGTGCAAAGATCTGCAACTTTAATTCTCAGAAGAAGGTTTGAAACCCATAGAATAACTTCAGGCTACCTACATCTGATTGTTCCCAATAAAGATGAGACTGGTAGCATGGAGCTTAGATAGTGGAAGTACACATCTTGCAGGAATTAATAAGTTTGTGAAAGTGACAAAAATTGTTTAGAAAAGATCTTGTTCTATTAAAGTGTTTGGAATGAAGCCTAACATTGGTTTGATGTATTCCTTCTGTTTCTCCTCTCAGATTTTTTAACTTTAGGGTAGCTCATGTGCCCTTTCTCTTCCCATGATGGACATAGTGAATGAAACTGACTACGGCCTCATGCAGTTTTTCTTGAAAGGGGTCCCAGGTCTGGAACAGGCTCATCTCTGGATCTCCTTCCCATTTTTCTCTATGTATCTCATTGGCATGCTGGGGAACTGTGGGCTTCTCTACATAATCTGGGCTGAGGATGCCCTTCACAGGCCCATGTACTACTTCCTCTGCATGTTGTCTGTCACGGACATAGTCATGGGAACCTCTACGATGCCAAAAGCATTCTGTATTTTTTGGCTAAACCTAGAAGAGATCAGCTTCAGGGACTGCCTGGTCCAGATGTACATTGTTCACACCTTCACAGGGATGGAATCTGGAGTCCTCATGCTCATGGCTTTGGACCGCTTTCTAGCTATCTGTTATCCATTGAGATATGCTACTATCTTGACCCACCCAGTCATTCTTAAGGTGGGTGTCCTCACCTTCCTCAGAGGAGCAGTTCTTATCCTCCCCTTTCCTTTTCTAGTCAGGAAAATGATATATTGCAACAGCAGAGCTATTGCTCACACCTATTGTGACCACATGGCAGTGGTAAAGCTGGCTTGCAGCAATATCCAGGTTGATGCTATCTATGGCTTGACAGTTGCCATGTTGATTGGGGGCTTTGATATCTCCTGCATTACAATGTCTTACTTCATGATCCTGAAAGCAGTTGTGGGCCTTTCCTCCCCAGAACAAAGGAGCAAGGCCTTTGGCACCTGCACTGCTCACCTCTGTGCCATTGTTATCTCTTATACACCAGCCTTCTTCACCTTCTTTGCACACCGTTTTGGTGGTCATCACATCACTCCTCATGTTCACATCATTATGGCCAATCTTTACCTTCTTCTGCCTCCCATGATGAACCCCATTGTTTATGGAGTGAAGACGAAAGAGATCCGTGAAAGTGTCCTGAGATTGTTCCATAAGGAAAAAAGTATGGCAGCCCCTAACCACTGATGGAGAAAAAATATCACCAATAAGTATGCCATCAGCAAAATAGATAACACCATATGATGGGTAAAACTTGCACTTAAATTAGCATCTTTATTTCTGGTGAAGGAACAAAGGTTACATCACTGGTTGGCAAGAAGGGAAATCCAGCCATCAATCAGGATGCTCACAAGGCCCCACTCTTCCATCTTGTAAAAATGTCCAGAGAAGATTGTATTAATTCCCAATTATTTTGTAAACTTTCTAGAAGAGTTGGCATAAATAACCATGCTGATGAAGGACCTTTTCTGAGAAGCCTGTGGCAGATTATTCTCAGTGAAAGTAACATTTTCTAGGCTCAGGGATGGGGCATTTCCTTATATTTTATTCCAAAAACATGCAAGGAGAAGGTGGGAAATGGCTCCCACAGAATGAGACCTGAACCAGGTTGGAAACCGAAAAGGAACTCTTGGGATACTTTTCTCTCAGAAATCACCCCTACCAAATATCCATGTACAGAGAACAGAGTTCTCTCTTCCACTATGGCTTATTTACAGGATGATGTTGAAGCTTAGTAAGCTACTCTAGTGTGTTTTCAAGCAGTTGGAGCCCATTAGAAGGAGCTATAAAAAACAATGAAGATACATTGAAGATCTTGGTTTTGGTTGAGGAGTGTCCTCTCCTGCCCTCCCAGACTACGCAGAAAGATAGTCACTCTAGCAGTGGGGTACTCAATAAGTTAGCAGAGATTATTCCTGCTTAATTCTTCTATTGCCCCCTTCCCATATTCAGACGAATGAAATATTTTTCATGAGTTAATGCCTTTTTATTGGCTTATCTTATGTTTCTGTTTTAAACATTCAATATTACAACAATCATTTGCAACAGAACTCACTGCAGACCTTTATGGGTGTAAATGCTAATCACCATTAGGCAGTTTAAAATGTTCCTTTCACCAAGGAAACCCAACCACTGTTTTCTATAGGTTCCATATGTCATACATCTCCCTATCCTAAGAGTTCCCTTTGGAGGGCAATGGGTGGCTATATAAATTTGATGAATGAATGAATGAATGAATGAATGAATGAATGAATGAATGAATGAATGAATGAATGAATATGAACTGCATGATGGAGTGGCTTGTAAGGGAGAAGAAATTCACTTTATAGGCTTATAAACATAATTGAGCTCAGAATTACTGACTCACCCAAATTTACATTTTAAGCAAATGTGGCAGTTGTAAAGCAAACACTATAATTGTTAAGTGAAACTATTGGTCTCAATTGGCATTTTTTTCCAGAAACCAGAAGTGAATAGTGGTTTCCAGGGGGGAAAAACAATTCTAAATTGTGGTCACATGACCATAGAAATGGCTGTAAGTATGGACCAGTTACTGAACACCTAAAATGCAATCAGGCGACCATGGGGGCGAATGGACATTGGCATTTTGGAACTAGATCTTAAGTATCTTTTTTGGAGTCCATTGTAACTTGGAATGGTTGCTAAGTGACTGGTTGTTAAGCCAGGACTACATAGACCCAAAATCAGACCTATTTAAAAGAGGGGAGGTATGTGAAAAGGGGAATGCACCACTCAGAGTGAGCAAGCATTTCTTCTCCTTCCTGGGATTCAGAGTTTTCGTGCTCTCTGGGAAGAAGTTTCAAAAAAGCCAGCCCTCTCTTTATTTGGAGAGCTAGTTTTTTAAAAAGGGAACTGAAAGCAAGCATGCTTGTGGTTGTGTCAAGAAAACAGTCAAGCCAAGAAGGTAACAAAGACAGGAGAAAGAGAAACTCCAGCCCATAGCATCTCAGCAGAAGGTGCTTTCAAACAGTAAGAGAAATCTTTGGCGGTGCAGGACACCTCAGAGCAGAGCTGAGAAATAAGGTAGGAAAAGATCCTGACCAGAGTCTGTCACCAGAAGCAATGTGTGCAGCAGCCCAGGTGCAGGAATCCACAAACCAGGTCCAACAAAGGTGGACAGTAGCTGGCATGAGTGGGGGGCGGAAGACAGAAACCCATTCACAAGTCTACAGAGTGAAAAGGGCTTTCACTGGCAAATCAATTGATATTGGCTACAAGAGCTGGAGTAAGAGAAACAAAAGATTTAAAGGGCTGAGAAACAGTAATGATAGGAAAACATGCTACAAACTTAGAGATAGGAATATTGACACAGAACATGGAGATAGACATTTATGGATTAAACTTGTGGCTGTGGGGATCGTCGATTTGGAGATTCCTTTACCAGATTCCTCAATGCCTTCAACAATAACAGAGTTTGTACTGGAAATGTTCTTAAAAATTCAGGGATATACTGAGAGGTGCATTTGCCTTTAAAGCAGCCTATTTGAACTGTCTAGCAAAGGGGACTCCAACCTTGGCAACTTTAAGACTTGGAGACCCCTGGTCTAGCACGACAGGACATGTTTTATCACATTTTGTACTATATCATATGGGTTTTGGACATTTTTTTAAGTTAACTCATTTGATTCAAAAATTGTTGCCCTATGATGTACCATTTTGGTGACACACAAACAGCAGAGCTTTAGTAGTATATTGTGAGGGAATGTACAGAACGTATGAATGGGAATGTCCTCAGTGTATGACCACAATTGAGCCCAACATTTCTGTTATTAAGCAAGACATTTATTAAGTGAGTTTTGACCCCATTTTATGACCTTTCTTATTTCAGCTGTTAAGTGAATCACCGCAGTTGATAAGTTAGTAAGCTAGTTGTTAAGTGAATCTGGCTTCCCTGTTGACTTTGCATGTCAGAAGATCATAAAAGGTGATTACATGATATTGGGACACAGAAAATATGACCCAGTTGCCAATTTTTTCAGTGCTATTTAATTTTGAACGGTCACTAAACGAACTGCTATAAGTTGAGGACTACCAATAGTAAGAAGGGAGGGAGGGAGAGAATATATTCCAAAGGAGAAGAGGAAGCTCAGTTCAGTTACTTTGTGTGAGAAAAAAGAGAGTTAAGGAAGGTCCTTCCTAATAATTCCTGGACATAGGATTCATTTGGACAGTAGTTTGTTTTAGTTTTGCAAGATTCTGTCAATAAGTGTGGAACAATAAAGAAATTTACTTGAAAAGTTCATTATATGTCTTTCTTGGGTTTTTAGGGGAGGGGACTGGTATGTATAGACAAGACTGAAAAAGTTGCAAACATAGTAACAGGAAGATTTTGAAATATATAGGTAGGAAAATGGAACCAAGCATAGAATCAACATTAGATTTAAATGTAAGGCATAAGAATTTATTCTTCTACAATTAAACATGGGTTTTTTTATGGAAACAACAAATTCGGTCTTTGTGTCTATGACCTGTATTCAATTAAGAAAAACCTTAACGATCATCATGTGTCATGAGAAAAAGGGCTGCAGCCAAAGGAAAACATCTCTATGGCACCAAGGTAGATCAAACCCCAGAATTTTCTTGAATCCTGGAAGGTCCTTCTCAGGCAATTCTGTGGAATGACCAGATAACTCTGCATTGGATCCCCTTGGTCTTCATTCCATATACGAGAGGGCTCAGTGCTGGAGGTACCAGAAGGTATAGGTTGGCCAGGACAGTATGGCTACTGAAGTCATGGATCTCCTGAAAGCTGTGCTCCATGGACAATCCAATGAAGGGATATAGGAAAGAAACACAGCAGAGAGGTGAGAGAAAAAGGTTCCCAGGGCCTTCAAATGTGTCCCTTGGGATAGACCGATGGTAGTTTTCTGGATGAAGTTTTCTGGATGAAGACGTAAGAAAGAGAAATGAGGAATGAATCGAGTCAAATGGCAAAAATGATGACCATCAGTCCATAGATAGCATTGAGTTTAATATTGGCACACAGCCAGATTCATGAATATGAGAGAATATTTGATTGGCAAAAGGGCAGCCTCTGAATGAAAACTGGCAAGTGGATTACTGCCACCAAGTTTATCTTAGCTATCATGTGGCCAATGAAGATAGAAGAATGACTCCATGAATAGTAATGGCTATGTGGTGGTCCAAAATTAACAACAGTTAATAAAATGGTTGGGTCCATTCCCAATAAGCTGTGGATACAGAACATCCAGAGCAAGGGAGTTTCAAAGGCAATGCTAGTAGAGTTGAATCTCATTATGGCGAACATCTTGGGCATATTAGATAAGGAGAGGATGATGTTAGGGGTTGACAGCATTCAGAGGAAAAGATATATAGATTGGTAGAGGCTTTGCTCAACACTGATAGTGTAAATAATTGTACTGTTCCTAAGGAGAATCAAGGTGAACAAAAAACGAAGAAGAAAAGCCAACAAGTAGTGAACTTCTTCTAAACCGGGGAATCCAATAAAATAAAGACTGAAGCCTTGATGAAGAGACAGCATGCATCTTATGCTTCTAAGTGCCTTTTCAAGAATAACTGGAATGAAAAGAATCACAATCATTTTCATCTTCACATAGCATTTTCTATACTATCAAGATGTTTGAGCTGCCTTTCTTGCCCAAACCGGGCCCTCTAGAGAACACAGGAGTGGGTTCCAATGCTTTTTACATGCACAACAATGAACAACATAAAAAGGAAAGGAAAGGAAGGGGTGGTGGGATTCTTGGTAAAGCCTGACTAAGGGAGGCAGACATTTCATGCTCCAAATGGCCATATATGTGGCCTGGTTGGCAGGTCCTCAAGAATGATCATATGATCATGGGAGGGCACCTATCAGAATTTGAAATCTGGGTCATAAGTACCACCCAGGTATGTCCATCAGAACAGTCACTAAGCATAGTAAGTGAAGGACTACCTGTATGTATCTGACCATTCCCTTGGCAGTGTCTCTTGGCTCCCAAATCATTGTCTCCCAAATCATTCTCACATACTATTACAATTATTTAGAAAGCAAGCTTGGCCATTGTTGTTGTTAGTTGCAAAGTCATGTCTGACCCATCACGACTCCATGGACAATGTTCCTCCAGGCCTTCTTGTCCTCTACCATCCCCCAGAGTCCATTTAAGCTTGCACCAACTCCTTCAGTGACTCCATCCAGCCACCTCATTCTCCATCATCCCCTGTTTCTTTTGCCTTCAATCGCTCCCAGCAGTAGGGTCTTCTCCAGTGAGTCCTTCCTTCTCATGAGGTGGCCAAAGAAGTGCAAATAAGGCTGTCAGAGCAGCAGGAGATGAATAGTGAGGAAACATTGTCCCACCAGGTGTCGCCTTCAAATGTGTTCTAGCATGAGCCCTCTTACAGTATGATTCATTTGAAACATGAATGATTCATTCAGTGAGAAGTCACAATAAAGACTTTTGTAGGTTGGTGTGAAAAGAGATATGGATATTTCTTTTATTTTGGCAGGAATTAAACCTTTGGACTACAGGATGCAGTTTTTGTTTTGGACATTTCATTTAATTAAATATTTAGGGGGGGGGGGCTTGCCTGAAGGAATCAGTCAGTGCACATTGCCTGTAAGTCTTTTGGTCTCTCAGTGTTGGGAACAAATGAATGGCTGTGAAATAACAAAAGTTCTTGGGTAATATTTAGGAATTCATTTGATAGGATGAAATGCAGAGATTTCAAAACATTTAAAATAAACTATGGAAAGAAATAAAACAAGACCTTGAAAGGAGGAAAATCTTAAAAATTTTCTGAATTGAATAACAGAGTTGGAAGGGACCTAGATACAAGTCCAACCCCCTGCTCAAGCAGGAGACCTAATAGAGCAGGGCTGTCAAACTCCTAGCCCATGGCACAGATGAGGCACATGCTGGCCATGCCCATGTCCAGTTTAGCGAAGGGGGGAAGTCCTGATACATCATGTGACAATGCCGTGATGATGTGAGTTTGACACCCCTATAGAGGGTCACCTCACCAGCCAAATTCCAAGTCCTGTTTCAAGGGATGCAGACTTAATCCCTGCAGGAAAAACTAAAAGGGTGGGGTCAGTTCACCTCCCAGAGTCCAGAGTACAGACTCCTTCTCGGTCCCCTGGAATTCTGGGCAGGAATGATTTGCTCAGCATTGGAGTTTCAGAAAGTATTCTAACTTGAATAGTTTGCTTTTATTTATATATTTTAATTAACAATATTTGTAATTCATTACACTCTAAAAGAACTTTATCTAGGTAACTGCAAAACACAAAGCCTTTTAAAGTCATAGGATAGAAACAATATAAATACCATAAAGCAAAAATACTTTGCTAAATACTTTCTATAATGGCTACCCACAATTAGTTAGATCCAAAAGCATGATGAAATTTTACTGAGATATGCAAAAACATTAGGCTAGCACAATCCTCAGGGAAGAGGGGAAGAGTGAGCCTACCTTAGAGAAAGCCTATCATTTGAACAGAACAGAATAACAGAGGACCTTGGAGCAGGGATGGGTTTCTACTGGTTTGGCCCGGTTCAGGCGAACTGTTTGTTAAGGTCAGGCTGGTTGTAATGAACCAGTTCAGTTGGTTTTGGGGGGGAAATTTGACAGGAGGGCTTTGGGGGGGAAGAAACAAACTTCCTGCAGAAACCGCTAGTTAGAAAAATAGCTGAGTCACACTTCTGCACCAATCAGCTGTGCTGCAAACAGAGCAAATAAAGGTAGCTATAGTGTGTGGGTGGCCCCCCCAAAAAATTATTATTATTTTTTACAAAACTGACTGAACCGCTTGTTACACAAGTTGAAACCCACCCCTGCCTTGGAGGTCTTCTAGTTCAACCTCCTATTCAAGCAGGAGATCCTATACCATTCCAGACAAGTGGCTGTCCAGTCTCTTTTTAAAAGCCTCCGGTGTTGGAGCACACACAACTTCTGAAGGCAAGTTGTTCCACAGGCTAATTGTTCTCACAGTCAGGAAATTTCTCCTTAGTTCTCGGTTTATGTTTAAGTTTATTAGATTTATACCCCGCCTCTCTTCCCCAATCAAGGGGAACACGAGAGGGCTTACAACATGATTAAAATAAAATAAATACAATTAAAATACAATAAAACACAATAAAACAACATAAACATCATTAAATAACAAAACAACATAAACATCATAAATAATAAAAGCCATCTCTAAGTTAAAACTATTAAAACACAGTCATATAGCCAGGCTTTGGTTTTCTTCTTGATCAGTTTCCATCCAGTTCTTATCCTGCCTTCAGGTGCTTTGTAAAATAGATTTGCCTTCCCCTCTTCTTTGTGGCAGCCCTTAGATATTGGAACACTGCTATCATGTCACTCCTAGGAAATTTCTCCTTAGTTCTAGATTACTTCACTCCTTGATTAGCTTCCATGCATTGTTTCTTATCTTGCCTTCTGGTGCTTTGGAAAATAGATTGACACATTCTTCTTTGTGGCAGCCCCTCAAATATTGGAACACTGCTATCATGTCACCCCTAGTCCTTCTTTCCACTAGACTAGACAAACCCAATTCCTGAAACTGTTCTTCATATGGTTTACTTCCAGTCCACTAATCATCTTTGTTGCTCTTCTCTTCACCCTTTCTAGAGTCTCTATATCATTTTTATATCATGACAACCAAAACTGGATACAATATTCCAAATGTGGTCTTACCAAGGCATTATAAAGGGGTAATAATACTTCATCTGATGTTAATTCTACCCTCTGTTAATGTAGCCTAGGAGTGCCTTGGTTTTTTTTGGCAACTGCCAGACACTGCTGGTGCATAGTTAAGTGATTGTCCACTAGGGCTTCAAGATCCTTCTCACAGTTACTACTATTGATGCAGGTACCTCTCTCAGATATAGAGTGAGTGATAGAATTGATGAAGAATGGCTGGGAAAGCAGATAGATTTCATGGGAATTAAATCAAAATATCCAGATCATGGTGGGCAAAGTAGTGGCAGTTCCTTGCTAGGTTGCCTTTGACTTACCTGAGTTCATACACTGGCTTATGCAAGCTTCCATCTGTACAGATGGACATGGAGGGATGGTCTCTCTCTAGTCAGTCAAAATCTGCCTTTCATTGAGCTGTGATTCCTCCAAAGAAGACATATATAGTGTGTTCAGGGGAGGTCATATCTTCTGCTAGGAATCTGAACAAACAATATAGTAGAAGGATACCTAGAAAGATCAGAGTAAATGATACAGCTATTTTTTGTATGTAGAGAATGCAGGCATCTGTTTCATATAGCTGCTTCCTTGAAGCTCATGGGCAAGGGGTCTTGTACTGGTCTTCAAGGATTCTGCTATTATTCCCTGCAGGAGAATATTGACTAAGGTTTTTCTAATGGAGGCAGATCACATGGGGCATGAGACCAAGAGAAACTGGGCCTGCTTTAGAGAGGAAAGAAGAATCAATCAATGGAAACTTCATTTGGGATCTATTGAGCGAACTTCAGATTGAATGAATCAAAATTCTGTGGTAGTAACCATAATCCAAGTCAGGACAGTACCTTGGTCAATTTGCTTCTGGACAACTTTATATTTAAAGATGTCTTACTAAGTTCTCA
Source organism: Boaedon fuliginosus (assembly GCA_027560395.1). Lineage (NCBI taxonomy): Eukaryota > Metazoa > Chordata > Lepidosauria > Squamata > Lamprophiidae > Boaedon > Boaedon fuliginosus. Next base: position 4,230 of record JANHGC010000243.1, on the reverse strand, counting down.
AGATCTCTGCCACAAGAACCTAATTCTAAGAGGTCATAGTTAACTCTTTACTTTTCAGTAGGCTTTTAAAGATTCTCATCCGAATTTGTTTGGTTTTTATACTGTATACAATGGGGTTCATAAGGGGTGGTACTAAAAGATAGACATTGGCCATGAGGATGTGAACAACCGGGGAAGCATTTTTCCCATATCGATGGATCATGGAGAGTCCAATCATTGGTGTATAGAAGGTTAGGACAGCACAGATATGGGAAATGCAGGTATTCAAAGCCCGGAGGCGCTCTACTTTAGAGGCAATACTTAACACAGTTTTGAGGATCATAATATATGACAAAACAAGCAATATAGAGTCAAGAACCATAGAAGACACCACCACCATCAAGCCATAGATGCTGCTGATTCTTCTGTCTGAGAGCACCACCTTCAGAATATCCTGGTGCAAGCAGAAGGAATAGGAGAGGACATTCATCCTCCCATACTCCAGACGCTTCAGGAGAAAGGAGGTTGGGAACACAAGTAAAGCAGCTCGAAGGGTCACTCCCACCCCAATTTTGATGACCATCTCATAGGTCAAAAGGCTAGTGTATCTCAGTGGGGTCCAGATGGCGACCAAGTGATCAAAAGCCATAGAGAGTAGAATACCAGACTCAACAATGGAGAAAGTATGGATGAAGTACATCTGGACCAAGCAGGCATCAAAATAGATCACACGGTGATTGAACCACAGAACACTGAGCATGGTGGGCAAAGAAGCAAAAGATAAGCCCAGGTCTGAAAGGGCCAGCAAAGAGAGGAAATAGTACATGGGCTCATGGAGAGTTTGATCTGTCTTGAGGACAAAGAGGATGGCGCAGTTCCCTGTAATGGCTATAAGGTACATGGAGCAGATAGGAAGGGAAATCCAGAAGTGGTGTTTTTCTAGTCCAGGAAAGCCTGTCAGGAGGAAAATTGGGGGGCTGTCAGTCTTATTAGAGGATGTCATAATGCTCTCCCAAGCCATGTCTCCTGTAGTCTTTGATGTGTGCTGTAAAAAAAGAAGAAAAAAAGAAGTATTGTGTTAAACGATCAACTCAAAGTTTCTTACTTCTTTAGCTGCCCAGTTGAAACTTTTCATCAAATTTATTAATTTGGACACACTACAAAAAGACTCAACTGGAGAAGGTTATAATACTGTGAAACGTAGAAGGAAAGAGAAGATGATGAACATCAACATGGGAGATGAACTGAGATACAAAGAGATTGGAGACAGATCATCATGGAAGAAATCTATGGAAATCAAATGTAGTCACTAAGAGTCAGACACCAACTTGATGGCACATAAGCAATTGATTTATTACATTTTTATATCACCTGACTTCCAGTAACTCTGGGAGGCTGCAAAAGCTACACAAAACCAATTTTCTCAAACTTACAATTTTTTTCAAAATATATTTTATTAATGGTGGATGTATTACCCTTTACAACAATTTAAATTTTAAAAAGGAGAACAATGAAAATATATAATGGATAATTATATAATAAAATGAAGGTTAATGACCTATTAATTGCAATTTAAGATTAAAAGATAATAGTGAGTCAAGATTGGGATCTATAGTTTTGGGGATCACTCTTTTTTCCTCCTTCTGGATGAGAGGACATTTGGTCTCCTCTAGTATCTCATTCAGAGTCAATTGGTGTCCTGGTGAAGGCACTCAGCTAGAAATCCAAGACTATGAGTTCTAGTTCTTAGGCACAAAGCAATCTGGATCCTCTTGGGTTGCCCCCCTCTCTCAGACTCAGGAATGAGACAATGACAAACTGCTTCAGAAATCTTGTCAGGAAAATGGCAAGGATCAGAAACAATTCAATAGAAGAAGAAAAAAGAGTACCTCCTTAGTTCCCCAGTAGTCCTATAAGTTTCCAACAGCTCTCCAGGCAGTTCTTTTAGTATCCCTTAGGAAGAATGTCCTCTATAAGACCTGGGAACATGAAGGCACTCAAAAATTAGCTAGAAGGTCCTTTTTCACATCTTTTCTGACCTGTACTCTTTTTTGTTCTTTTTAGTATCACAGCAGTTCATCCTTCCATGTAGAGATCATCAGCCCAGACCACCTGTAGCCATCTTCATTAAGTGGGACATCTCATAGGGGAATTACAGCTGATTTAAAGAGCCTCTATTAGAAACCTTGGAAAAGGCTGATCTCTTCCAAGGCTATAGCCTGGGAATTCTTTGCCTTAGCTAAGAAAGCACCAAAGAAGAGAGTTCTCCTCCCTGGACCAAGAAAAGACTTTGCAATAGCCACCAGGCAAGAGTTTTTATATGAGGGAGGTGTTGGCTGCTTACATCAGAGAAAGCTACCTCTGGGAACTGCTCAAGGCAATGTTCTTTGTCCATGTTGTCTCTAAAGGATTCCAGGAATCAACAGTAAGAAAATAGGTAGCTTGGGTTGAACTGTAGATCCCTTGGTGCGTTTGAGCTTAGTTGTTTTCCTAAAGAGGTTTCATTATCCAACTAGGTAACCTCTTCAGTGGTAGCTAGAATTTCAGGGAACCCAGCTAGTTATCAGGCTTCTGCCCAGCAAACTGGAGAGGAACCACTGATGCCAGCTCACTATCAAGAGCAACTCTGGCTGGCTTACAATAAAATAGAAATAGAAGTATAAAAACAATTATAAATATAGGACAATCAAAATAAAAAAAATAAGTAAATAAATTTCTTGGCAGTAATGTTGAAGTGGCTCCTTGTCATTCTATGAAAATTTTCAGTCATCCAAGTCAAGGTTGTCCTAAAGGTGCCCTTTCAAGGGAAAACTGGACTTTCTGGATTTTCTTTGAAGATGTTTCACATCTCATCCAAGAAGCTTCTTCAGCTCTGACTGGATGGTGAGGAATGGAAGGATTTATACTCATTGCAGACAGCTGGTCATTTGCATTCTTTTAGTGAGTTATTAAGGCCACCTGAAGCTCCACACCCAATCTGCTTTCTATAAAATCTATCAGCATATGGCAATACCTGTACATTTTTTCAGCTCACAAGGTTAATAGGTTGAACCTGCTTAATACCTGGTGTTGAAAACTAGGGATTAGCAGGATCATATGCTAAACTAAAAAATCTTTTAAAATCCACTTTCACATTGTTGCCAAGATCACTAATGGACATGTCCATGAACTTCTTACATCAAGTTCCAGAGTTATTTAGGGCTTTATAAGTATAATAAATACCAGAAACTTCCATTGTGCCCAGTATAATATTAGAAGCAGTGATAATGTGCACATATCTTCCAAGCACAAACATTACAGTGGCTTCAGTTTTCTGCACAAGAACTTTGTATCTTTAAGTGCATCCCTTATAATAATCCAATGGAGATGTTTTGATGTCCACAGTATAAACACGACTTTTCCATTAATTTTCCTTTGGTTTGTGCCCCATTATACATCCCAACATTGCAATACAATGACATCTTTCAATACTGTTTGAATGAATAGGGTCCTAATTCCCAACATAGTGGTAAATAAAGGCATTATCTTCTTTGTCATTTCTGTGCCTTTAATTAAGAAGCCATGAAGGGATTTCTTGGGAAGGACCAAGTATTGACCAGTAAGAGAATAGAAAAGATGCTCAAGAATCAAAGAAAGTGACTGTCTTTGAGATCAAATTATATGAACAAAATAAATAATACAATATTGCATATCACAGTTTTTAGTAAATATAGTTCAGAGACAGTAAAAGCAAATATTCCATTTACAGTGAAGGTGCAAACCCAACTATAGTTTAATTATATTTAATTAAGAAGGCGGAGTGCTTGAAAAAGAATCAGACTTAGTCTTTGGCTATTCTCCTTATAGCATGAGTTGAATCCTGTTCTTAGTTCTCAAACAGACTTTTTGCTTCACCAAGGACAAGTCACTAAATCACTTTTTATCTCAACTGCTCTATTTGTTACTGGCATAGAGTAGCTGAGAATCCCAATTTTGAAATTTCTGTTTTTTTTTTAAATAATGCTGGATCTACATTATTATTTCTGCAATTATAGACATTAAATATTTTCAGCAGAACAGCTTTTCACCACTGCAGTAATCCACCCCTATTTACAAGATTCTTCCTTTTGTTATTTGCTTTAAATTGCATGCAGTCTAATAGAATAACGCACACACTGTAGATCAGGGATCTCCAAACTTGGTGACTTTAAGACTTGTGGACTTCAATTCCCAGAATTTCCCAGCCAGATGGCTGGGGAATTCTGGGAGTTG
>JANHGC010000240.1:203553-217876 GCA_027560395.1 Boaedon fuliginosus | reverse complement strand
AGTCATAAGTGAGAAGAGATAGGAACTAGGAAGGGTGAGAAGAATAATAGTAATACAGACTTGGTAATAATTTGACAATGTTATGGAAATTATGCAGAGTGGCAAACCATTTCTATTTGTTTGACCCATCTGATTACAGAAACATCTATATTTCCCTTAAAGAAACAAAATAAAAATCTATATTTCCTATAAATTTTATAAATGTTCTATAGGTGAAACAGGATGATTTGAAATGTTCTGGAATCTCACCCTAGGCTTATATTCGAGTCAAGTTTTTCCAGTTTTCGTAGGTAAAAGTAGGTACCTCGGCTTATATTTGGGTTGGCTTATACTCAAGTATATATGTTATATTGTAATTAAAGTATGTGATATATAAAACCAAAAGTATTATACGTACATTCATCAAAATATACTAAATTATTTAGTATATTTTACTAGTTAGAATAACATGCCCAAAGAGCTATGAACCATTTTTTAAAGTTGGAATTATTGATTGATTTGATTTGATTTCTATAATTGCCCATCTCTGCAAATGACTCTGGGTGCTCAATAAGGGGAAAAAGAATGGAAGAAATAAATAGGAGGCTAGTATCGGATTCATTGTGTCAGTACTATATGTTATTGAAAACAATGGCAGTGAAAGCCATTGTTTTCAATGACATGTTGACATTTTACACCATACTAAAAATTTTGGGAACTATTATTAAATCCTAATTCTTAAAGGAGCATAGAAACTAACTTCTTTAATTAGAAGGTAGTGGTCCCAATATCTTTTCCAAAACCTCATGAAAATGCAGGAATGAAATCTTGAACTTTTTGAAGAAGCACCTGCCTTCTATCACTGAGCTGTTTCTCATCATAGCACGTGCTAGTTCAATTGGAGCCATGCCAGTGGAAAAAGAATCCAAGGAATAATGGCTGAAGAAATAAACAGAAGGTTCAACATCTAGTCATAGATCTTTTTCTAAATAGGCAATTATTGCTCGACTTTTCTCTGGAAGCCCTTTTGAAAAAGAAATATCTGCTTTAAAGGAATAGTATTTCAAAAACTCATAATAAACTACATTATTTTCATTTAATGTTTTTCCTTTTGGAAAATGCTTATTTACTGCTCTCAAGGTCAACATGAAAGTTTGAGTAACTAAGTATTTCTGAAGCCTCAAAGGAAGAATATAAGAATACGTGAGGTAAATAATAATGGATTTATATAGAATGAAGATATATCTATCATCCAATCTTTGACAATAATTTAAAAATGCTTAAAGATCGTGATTTGGGAGAATTACAGTACCTAAGGTGTGACAAAATGCAACTGTGAGAATTTCCAGTTACGAGTTTTGATTATGAATTTTTAAATATGCCAGATCATTAATGTTACTTAAAAATATTAAAGATGTCACATTTTGAGGAAAATGAATTGGAGAAAAGTGGCAATGCAGTATTTTAAAAACATTTTCATTTCAAGAACAGCAGGAAAGCAGGTCACATTGAAGATTGTATTATATATACTGTAATATCCAATTACTTCTTACTCTAACAATATAAAAAACTAGATTCCATAAAACTGCAAAATTAATACTTTAATACAAGAACATTTGTCTCAATACTTTCTTCACCCTCTCAAATTAACAAGGAAATCAATTGTTAATCTACACAAAATGGGTATTAAATATATATATATGGTCTGTTTACACAAATACATTCTCATAGAAATGACAGAATTGATGCATTATTCAACTGTGAACTGTTAATAAGAGTTAAACTCACAGCACAGACCCACTTCTTGGCTATGTTAGTGATTTGGGTTTGATGTTTCTTAGCTGCTTTGTAATTTAACTTTTGTAATATTTGTAACTGTTTTTGTTTTAATTCTGTTCACTGCTCAGAGGCACTGGTTGACATAGGCAGCCATATAAAATAAATAAATGAGTAAAATTCTATTTTACTGCCAATAGTAGGATGGCAGTACTAAATTGATCTTGGAAAAAGGGGTCCACGGGAATTGATGCAGTTAGTACTTCAGATGTACTAACAGAGGAGACCACCAGACTCTACACTACATGCGGAATTTGGAATGTCACAGAAGTTTAAAATCATAGCTGTTCTTTTCCAAGAAAACAACTTAATCACCAAGAGTCAAGCTTGGTTCAGTATGAATCTTTGCTTTTTCAAATCATACTTAAAAGAATAATCTGTAGATCGAAGACTATTTTTTATAAATAGCCAAATGAAATAGCTATAAAAGTAACATTTAGTATCTACTCAGTTTTTTTTTCAGGTCATGTTCCACTTCATTCATTTGAATTCCAAAATTGATTGGGAATTATTAAAATCAAGCTATCTGTAGATCATAGATGTGCAACTTGAATTCTCAAACAATCCAATATGACATTTGTAGAAGTAAAAAGAGAAAGAAATAACAGGTTTAAAAATAAAATACCATATTTTTAAAGACATAGCCACAGTAATGCATGCTCTGCACCTAGATTTATATACAGCCCCACGGAGCGGTTTACAAACGTCAGCACATTACCTCCAACGATCTGGCTCTTCATTTTACCAACCTCAGAAGGACGACAGGCTGAGTCAACTTTGAGTTGATCAGGATCAAATTCCAGACTGTGGGCAGAGTTAGCCCACAATACTATATTCTAATCACTGCACCACCATGGCTGACAGACCATGTAGGACCATCAGTTCCAGAAAATAACTTGTTTTTTCCTACATTGCTGTTTTTTGAAATTACAAAGACTTTGCAAAATCTTGCTTCTTTCCTATTCTTGGCAAGTGTAACATGATAAAAATTTGCTTTGCAGTTCTTGCAGTTACAAAGTTTTTTTGTTATTTCCATTTATAATATCAAGATTACATGTAAACCATTTTGCATAGATATAACATTCCTGATTCAAACCATAATTATGATGCCATTTAAGAGTAGAATGCAAACTTCACCCACCTTATCTCCATCTTAAAATAATCTTTTATTAAATTTAAAACCAATAACCAAACTGGATATAAATAGTTTCTCTTCATTCTATCAGTGAATTCAGAACAATATGAAGTATTGCTGTTCTTACTCAAAGCGGTTCTTTCAGTCATTGTACTTCAACATTTGCAGAGCTATCCTTAGAAAGTCTGTTTTAATATGTCCTGATTTGTTTAGAACAAACTCATTCAAAAATCCTTTGGGCATAATTCTGATTTTATTTAAACATTATAGTTTTAATTTCTTTCAGTTTTAGGGTTATTGTTTTTATCGCTGTTATTACATTGGTCAATTCGAAAAATAAAAGAAGTTAACTAGATATAGCCTTCAATTGTGCTAGACACTCTCTGATGAAGCTTAATAGAAATGGTAGTCCAATCCAATGGAATTTCCCTGAATAAAATAGTTTTTCTTCATTGAATTGATCCTGTCACCAACATATATGTGAGATAACATTAAGTAATCTTGAACAATATTGTTGATAAAGTAGCATTATATCTGCTTTAAGCCCACAGCATCCAAAAACAGCTGCCAGGCATTTCAAGACTTACATTTCACTACCCAGTACATCAGAGATGAAGTCAGATGAGACTTTTAAAAGGCACTTATTGGTCATTTCAAGATAATGTTGGCATTATCTGCTACTGTTCTATTGTTATCTCCTGGAAGCTGGTCACAGCTGGAACATGAAATGTAAAGAAAACTATTTGCTGGTACCTGAAATCATATAACAGTGAAATGATCTAATAGTGAAATAGCACAAGAGTGAAATGTTGCAACAGCCTCATTAACTTCAGAACAAATTACATGGAGGAATTTGGAAATAAGCCTTTGATGTCTACCATGAAAAATGAAAATGCTGCTTGTGACTCAGTTCTGTTTCTGATTGGATTGCAATACAGTGAGTGTAGGAGGAGGGTCATGGGAAGGAGCTTAAGAGAATCTTGGAGTCAGACCCACTCTATTCCTGATGTAGTAGCGTGATTGGCACATATTTTCCCCACTGGCTGAAAAAGCCAGGAGGATGAAAATAAATCTGATGGAATCAACCTAATGCTTTCTTTTTCAAATGCGTTGCACACAAAATCAAGACAATACAATTTGGCTGTAAACAGAGCAGAAGCAGACATCAAAACACAAATTGACCATGGGAGCAGGAAATTTCATGCCTCTATAGTTTTGCAAAATAGACAAACATCTCTTTAAATCAGCAATGCGACAGAGACTTAGCTACTACATCTCTGCACACATTTCCTGTTTGCATGAGACAGACTTAGCTACTTCATCTCTGCACACATTTCCTGTTTGTACACTAAGAAGGTACACCAAAACATAACCATATTGTATCAGGGAAAGACAAGGCAACTTGATGTTCACAAGATGTTTTTAAACAGTTCTCTCATAATCATAAAACAATCTACTGGATCTATCCATTATCAAGATAATCATCAGAGGAAACCAAGCTTGCCTATCCCATTATTTGTGGCTCATTAGAGGCTCAAGAATCTGAATATAAGTCTCATCATAGATAATAGAGTCACATTTGCTTTATACACTCACTTGAATTCTGTCTTACTGGATTCTTACCTTTTGTATAGTAAATGTTATTTATTAAAGATTTGTTGAGCACATTTAATTGGCTCCAGTCCAGTATGCTAGGAAAAGTCCAAGAAATATTTTAATTCAACTTCCGTTATAGGTAGTCCTCAATTTTATGATAGTTGTGTCCAGAATTATGACCATAAGTTATTGTGGTAATATGTTTAGGCATTGCATGATTGGACTTGAGTTTTTGACAATTTTTGTGGCAATCATTAAATGAATACAGCAGTTGTTAAGCAAGCAGAATCAATCCATTTTCTCCAATAGACATTTTTTGCCAGTGATCAGAAGTAAATATTGAAAATTGCAAATCAAACACACACAGGACGCTACAAGTGGCCATAAAAGTGAGTCAATTGCCAAGTACACAAAATGCAATCACATGATTATGGGGAGGGGGCATGTGCAGTTATCATAACTTTAAAACCAAATGTTAAGTAGCTTTGGGGATGTCCATAACTTTGAATGGCTGTTGAGTAATTGGTTGTAAATTGAGCACTACCTATAATCCCAACAAGCTTGACTAATGGCATCGAAGTGTGGGATTTGTGCCACTGCACTGAAGCATCACTATCTGTTTTTTGTCTTTAGAGAAATTCAATTGAGTAAATAAATACAATTGTACAGGTAGTTCTCAAGATACGACCATAATGGAGCCTGCCCATTATGGCCGTATGTGGTGACAGTTATTAGTTGAAACAGCCTCAAGGAATGACCTCATTCCTTGCTCTCCCCAATGCAAACATTAAACAAATAAGACAGTTGTTAAACTGAACACTGGGTGCCTCAGAGGTAGGCCCTCAGAGTGGGGCAGCCCTTAGTTCTGAAGAGGTATCTGGCCCTGCTGGATCAGTTCCTTAAAGGACCTTATGGCAACTTCCTCCGATTTTGCACCATATTCTAGTGTCACGATATTGTTTTTTTTAAGGGGCCTTTATTTTTTAAGGAGTATCCATTTTTTAAGCAGGTTCCAATTGTTTGTGCAGTTCGTGGAGCCTCCTTAAAAAAATGGAGGCTCCTTTAGGAAAAAACTTCACAGTATCATTACACTAGATCATGTTGCAAAATCAGAAGAATTTGCCATCCATGAGGCTCTGTAAGGAACTGATCCTGAAGAGCCGGGTGCCTCTGCAGAACTGAAACAACAGAAAGGTAAGTTAGGCGACAGCAGGCTCGAGTCCTGCAAGTTCTTGGGTGGGATTTCCCTTTAATTGCTGGAATTTGTAAACTCCATCTGCACCGATCTTCCCTTGATTGCTGGGTGCAAAGGAAACCAGAGGCTTGCAACTCCAGTTGATTCACGCCACTATATCCACCTGATCTCCATTAGGTAGATAAGTCACTGCAGAGACCCAGTGGAGTGGATGGTTGAGCGCTACAGCGTCCCTGCAGTCCACTGTAAGAGTGAATGACTGCAGGGGTGTTACAGCAGTCAGTCACAAGTAGCTTTTGGTGAGTCTTGTGTATCTTTGAAGAGTCACTAAGTGATCTCTCGTAAATCAAAAACTACCTGTATTTTCTAGGTATGATTAAAAGTAATCCCTTAACCTTGGAAAATCAGAGGCTACTATTATAGTTCCTGATTATAAAACTTTCCAGATGCTGCTGAATTTCATGTCCTAGTATTCCTCAATGATTAAGTAACTTGAAATTCCTGGGACTTTTGTTCAGTAATATATAGGGATTACAGTCCCCCCACCCCCACCCCCGTAATTTTTTCAGAGAGTATTAATCAAAGAATCTCCCTTTTTTTTTAGTATATATTATTGGTTTGCAAGAACAAGCATTGTTCTGGAGCTTTGTGACTTTTCAAACAAGTTTGTTTTCACATCTTTGTACAGTAGTATGCTAAAATGTTCCTTCTGTTGTGCCAGTGCTCAGCCCACATCCAATTATGGTTTTGGCTTTGATACATTTTTGTGGGTGTGTAGAGAATGAGGCGTAAGTTAAAGGTTAGGCCATGTTACACAGCAACCGTTGGCTGCCTAGACATTATGGACAAGTTTTTCTTTTAGAAAGCTGAAAAATAACTCTTAACCAGCAAGCAAGGCATAGCAATTTATTGACTTGACTTCCAGAAAAGTAGTTCAATGTAGAAAAAAAAATTCAGATCTGGAGAAGCCAAGATTTTTGTTTTTAATTAGATTTAATATATCAAAAAATATTTTTTTAAAAATGGAATTAATCTATTTTTGAGAGTACCATGGTACTCTTTATCTTTGTATAAACAGATCTGAAATAATATCAGAAACTCCAAAATCATAATTAAATGTATACACCTAAAATTATAGAAAATTAGTATAGATCAAAAACATACCACAGCTAAAATACAAATTAACTTTTTTTCTGGAAGCAGCAGCAATATATTTAGTTTAGCAGCAATTGCTTCTTAGCACAAGATGGAGAAACTGAAATAAATTATAAATTGGTCTGTCAACCCTCTGCATGAGGAAATCCATTTCAACAGTTACCTTCACTTCCCAATAAACCACATTTTTTGTTATGTATATTCCAGAACTGATAATTTAACATGCAAGTGACCTTAAAACTATCAAATGTACAGCTACTTTGTTGAGTCAATTTGTTTTCTTCCCAGTTAAGTTCAAAAACCCAAAACTTTCCAAATTGATTAAGTATGTGTTTCTTTTGTTAGCCAAAAAAATGGTAACAGCTTCACTCATTCATAGTGTCATATAAAAGCAACAGCTCTAAGGGGGAAAGAACAATTCTAATCCTAACTTCTTTATGAATGTAATAAGGTCAAAATTCAATCCATAAATCCTGAATATTTCCTGGAAATATTAAAGTAAAAATCTAATTCTTAGCACGTCCTACTATACAAAGCATGTAAAAGTACCTTAGTAACCCTTTTAATTGCTTTTAAAAGAAATATTTTGCACAAGTTTGGAAATTTTAGTACTGATATCACTCTCTGCAAATGATTTCTATCCTTTTCAAAAGCGTTTATATTTGTGGCTATTCATGGTGGAGTAAAAACCCGCTTCAGTATTAAAATGGACCACCAATGCATTTACATTTAAGCAAGGCCAAGGAAAAAAAATTAAGTATTTTTTTATTATTCAAGAGAAGTTGTAGAAACAACCTTAATATAAAGGCACAGGAAACAGTTTTGATAACCAAATTAAACAGTTACAGTACAAAAGACGTTTTTTATGCTCATACAAACCCCAAACATTTCATTCAAAAATATTTTACCATTATTCATGGGCAATGATTAAAAATATAAGTTGTCCCTGTACAATAAATACTTGATAGGTGCAAATTGAATAAAACTTATTGCTTTCCAAATAGGTGTTTTCCCTGTAGACTGAAAGTTATCCTTTTATCATCAAAATCCTGCTTATCAGCACAGTATTTCAAGATGAACCATGAATTCCAACCTTAAACTCCCAGGAAACATTGGCAGTTGAACCAATTCAGTAACTGGTAGTGTTGTTGTTTAAAGCCTACAGCAACAATGCTTCTTATTCATTTGGAAGTGTGGGTATTAAATTAAAATTGTGATAAAGCAAGGCATTTTGTAGGAGGCTAGTGTTTAATCTCACATTTCAGTTTTGCTCAAGTGTAAACTATAGCAACCTAAATACTATTGGAATACATTGTAACAGAATCCAGAGAAAATTAGGCAAAACTACAATTTTTATATAAATAAACACAATATTAACCTCTAAATTCTATAGATTATGTCTGTAGGTTGCTAACGTGCCTAATGTGCTCTGATTCAACCATATTAGAAATAAGAGAAACTCTCACAGCAAGAAATTCTCCCAGGAGACAGTTCAACAACTAAATGAAAGTAACACTGTAGAGACACAATTTGCAAAGAAGTAATAGTATATGACTAAGCAAGCCAAAGAGAAAAACAATAGGCCTAGCCATTTATTTTATATACTTTTGACATATTCTGTAAGTTTTCAGAATTCGGAAATGGGTTGGGCAGTTTTCAGCTCATTCATACTGCTATATCCCACTTGTCCAAATACACTTTTCAGTAACATATTTATCATCCTTAGTATACAATTTATCAGTATTCCACTTTAAAATATTGGTACTTCAATTAATTGTTACTGTAATTAGGAGTCTTTGTCATCATGATCAGAACCTTATCACTTTGTCATGAAGAGAACCTTTACAGTAGCTACTGTGAATATAGAAAACCATACCTTTTAAAAGTTAATTTTAGAAGTGATCCAATTTCTTCTTCAACTCCTGATCTGCGGGAACAATTTCAGGCAGATAGAAACCATCAGAGAAAAAATAATAACTGCAACTACACAAAATACAATGAAGCCCTCTACCGTATACATAAAGAGTGTTACTAGATAGTAAACCTCAAAATTAAGTCCTGTAAACATTAGTTCCGATAATTAGCAGAATTGTGAATAATATAGAATAAATGCTAGCCTGCTAAGCATTTTCTCATTGTATGTTGTTTTTAACTAGTAGTAGAATAATAACTGACTAAAATGTTGGTCAGTAGGCTAATGCCACATCAGTACATTATTTTAAGCAATTAGAGACTACACATAACCATTTTCTTTGGCTTATGATTACTACGGTAGCAATTTTTTAAAATTTTCATTTATCTAGTGCTTCTTCAACACAAAATAATTTTTACTTTTAATCATGTTTAAAGTTGATCCATGGAAATCAGTCGGTCTTTCTGTAGTCATGGGTGTTCTTATAGCCTACTATTTCTGCTGGATCAATGTAAGCATGACAGGTTCAAACTGTTTGCCTTCATTGAAATAGTTTGTATATTTCAATTCCCTGATGAGCATATACTTCTATACACTGAAAGGATGGAGTTTTCTATTTAACTAAAATGTGAAGTAGGAATTCCACCATAACTAGGTTAGGTTCACACAACATTTAAGACAGCCTTTACAAGCATATCTTTAATAAGGCATACAAACATATGAAACAAAAAGAATTCAACAACAGAATAAGAAGAGGAATCCTGTACTCAAAAAGCACACAACATTAAATGAAAATCTAATAGTTACAAAAACAATCAAGGACACCTTGGATTATCAGCATCTATGCAAATGCCCCTTTTGTAAGTTGTGTAAGAGCAGGATAATGACATCAGAAATAAAAGCCTTTAAAACAGGCCCAAATAACTTGACTTTCCAAGGAAGTGTAGTACTCTCACAATACAGTGAAATCTTATTCAGAAAGTGAATTCAATTATCTTTTCAGTCTTCCTATTTCAGTTAAAAGTAGCTCAAGTTGTAGTAGGATATGTAACTTTTGTCAACTTTCATGTAGTAACAGTGTTATGCAATTTATCTTCTCAGTCTGGTTGCTCTCTTGCTTCAAGTTCAGAATTCACTTGTCCTTGTGTTCTTGCCCCAGCACGATTCAGTTTCTGACTGTCCACCCACTATAAACTACCTGACATTATTACTTAATCGTCCAAGATATTCACGTAATTCTTTTGCAGCCTGGAATCTACCATATCGCTTCTTTGGATTGGCACACTCATCCAGCAAGGCCTCAAGTCGACCATCTTTGGCAATATCAGCTGGAGGATCATGAAGAAGTCCTCCAGAAGTGCCATGCCAGGTGGCATGTCTTGATAAAAGGTTCTGACAAATAGCATAGTAATTATGATCCACAGTGACTCGAGTACACAAGATCTCCTTTGAAAAAGAAAGACAAGCTTCTTTATCACAGTCATCAAATTTGCTTTCATACCATACATCCCAGTTTTCAGGTTTATCTGTGAAATGCATAGAAAACACAATAGTAAGTAACAGTATTATAATAGAACTATCACAAGATCAAAATGCACTTTAGATACATCTTATCATGGGACTTTTGTTTAAAGTACATAATTACAAACATTTAAAGCACTTTTAGCATGTTTACTATCAGTTTGGGAAAAAAGGCACAAAAATGATTTTAAGGATATTTGGGGCATTCATATCACTTTAAAGAAAAGAAAAATAAATATAGTCTACAACAAGGGTGTCAAACTCTATTTCACTGAGGGCCGCAACAGGTTTGTGTTTGACATCGGGGGAGCTGGGGTGTGTGTGGCTAAGGTGGGCGTGGTCAGCATGACATCACTTGTGTTGGGGGCACCTGTGGTGACTCGTGCGCTCTGCCAGCAAAAATGGGCTCCCGAGTTCGGTTTTCGACTGTGATGGCTTCCTGCAACTCTCTGCCAGTGAAAATGGAGCTTGGGAGGGCCTCACACAACTCTAGTGAGCTCTGTTTTCACTGGCAGAAGCACCGCAAGCTGGTCCTTCACTAGTTCCAGGGTAGCCCCATCGGCCGGATCCAGCCCCCAGGCCTTGAGTTTGACACTCCTGGTCTACAAGGAGATCAATTGTAAAAAAAAGTAATTTTTCTAAATTGAGTACTATAATTTCTACGAAATTAAGGAAAAAACTCTACGGCAATTATCACTACCTAATCATCACTTCTTAGGCCATTCTGTCACATAGGCAGATCAGAACATAAATGGGTATGTCACCAAAAATATAATGGTTTGGGACCTACCAAACTAAAGCTTATCCTAATTTGTGACACTAAAGCCTTTTTTTTGTCATCTTATTGCCCAAGAAAAGATAGCTAAGAAGCAAAGTAGAAGAAATATACACATTTGTTGGGATGTCCATAATCTTCACAAAATTATTTACTCTGGCTACTTATAGTTCTTGAATGTCCTCCAAGGACTGAACCACTTTTATTGTATACTAGCTGATAACCCAGTGCTGCTCAGGTATTTATTTATCCTAATTCTGTATTAGACAGGAATGACAATGTCACATGGCAGCGTAAGTGCAGAATGGGCTGTCCTCCGTCCATTAACGTCTCCGCAATTCCTGAAGAGGCAATGGCAAGAGCAACTTCTCCCCGAGCCCTGATTTTGGCAACAATTAAATAAGTTAAAAATGTTTTCCACGTGCCCCCAGAAGCTTCAAGAAATGTTGTCTCAACCTGCAGAACTGATGCAGACAGGCCCCATTACAAACACCCTTGTGGAGTACTGTGGCATGGCAACTCCATTGCACTGTAGGCTGTATCTTCACTGGACCTACCCCCCAAGGGGTCAGAAAATGTACTCCAAGGGTGTTAGGGATGTCTTATCCCCACAGTATTTGTTTCCAGAGTAAGTCAACTCTGTACCAAGTTTGGTTGAAATTGCTCCAGGCATTCCAGAGTTTTAAAAAGCCACTGAATAAAATAGAAGCTCACTTACTTTGTTTGATTAACTTTTTATCTGCCACCAAAACATTTTCAGCATCCACGATGATAACTTTTCCATCTTTAGGACCTACTGCAAAGTTGTCAAAGCTGACATCAAGGAGGTAGAGTGCAAATTCAAAGCCATTGTTTGTTAGTTGTTCTGCTATTTCCATTAACTGCCATGCCAGGTCCACTCGTTTTTCCCAAGGGGCACTATAGTAACTCCATAGTTCTTCTCCCACATAGTTTACAGCTACCATTCTTCCGCATGCTCCAAGGTATTTTGCAAATGGCCATCCTTCATCAGAGGGAAAACTCTGTAAAGGGAAGAACCAATTATTAAGACTGAACACTAAAAGCATTTTTACATAGCACTTTGTATAAAATTTCCATTTATTTTATGTTTGTAATTGACGCTTATTCCAGGGTTATGAGCTTCCAAAATGTATTCTCATCATCTCATAATTCATCATCTGTCCATGTTCGTAAACTCAATTCAGAATCACCTATCCTAGTCTAATGCTTCAAAATCTCAAAATTTATTATTATATTTTAAGTTCTAGCAATTTAGCACAGTAGAACTATGACCTTCACGTCTTGATCACAATACCAGAGTTTCTTAACTTTATTGCTTTTCAGTGAAACATAAGTTCTCATAACACACTATGATGCCTATAAATATCCTAAATAATTTATTTCCAATAAGATAAAATAGAACTTTTGACAAAACTGCCAATCAACATTCATAGTATTGTTTTCTCATTAAACCTAACAGATAAATTAATTTACATTTGGCCCAAGACTTATCCAGAAAAGGCTGGATGAATGCACAAGTTTACTAGTAAGCACATGAAAAAGCTACACTTACCATATCCAATCTCAGTAAATACCTTGAAAAACGCTGGAAAATACAATATTTCATTTTTTCCCTAAACTTTACAGAGAAGTAAAATAAAAAAATGCCCTTGAGGAACAATCCAATATGAGTACTTATTTAAACTTGCAATTTCTCCCATAATTGTATTATATCCTTTTAAGCTCGATTCCCCAACTAGATAGGTTCTCTCATACAGTCAGAAAATTCCCCATATTATTGGCTTTCTTTTTCAGATATTGTGACTTTTAAATTATAGTTACCTAGGTGAATCTTTATTCCAGGTTTGGTGATTTCATTTATGTGACTGAGTATTACAATATAGTATTGTATAATGATCAGCCTGTCAATTTAAGAGTATAACTAATCTCTCCATAATTCAATATAATTCAGATGTTTATAGGCTACTTTTAAGAATGAAGACAATTTGAAACAATTTTGAATAATTAAGAACTGACAATAAAAATATTAAGGCAATAAAAATAGTAAAATCCAATTATAGAGCGGGTTATAGAGCCAATTATAGACCCAATTCATACAAATGAAGTTTAGGTTTCACAGCCCAATAAGGATAATTTATAAAAGCACCCAGCAAACCAATATTCAGAACTTTCCTGAATTACTCTGAAAGGTAAGGTGTTTATATGTGATAGGAGACCCAAAGCTATCAAAGGACCTATTATGAAATAGCTGCAACTGCTTTAAGGGTTAACTATGAAGGAGTATAAAGAACAATCTATATCTATAAAAGTGTGTGTGTGTGTGGGTGGGTGTGTGTGGGTGCGCGCGCATGCGTGTGTCCTCAATAGGCTCTTCCATGCCAGCACCAATCTGGCCCAAATTTTGCACATGGATACTCTACCCTCTGGTGACAAACACCCTGACCTTTCACTGCCAAGCTGCTCTACTTAGGCCTGCAGGTGTCCAACCAATAAGGTATGCAAATTAGACAAAGAAAGCTGAGTGTTCCTCTCCCCACCAGGCATTTAACTGACAAATTCTACTGCTTTAGCAGGCAGGGAGGGACCAAGGAAGAAAGGAAGGGTGGGAGGGATGCTGCCACAGAGCTACTGTACAGGCAGTCCTCAACTTACAACCACCGTTGAGCCCAATATTTCTGTGGCTTAGCCAAACATTGGTTCGGTGAATTTTGAACCAGTTTGACGACCCTTTCTTGCCATAGTCGTTATGCGAGTCAGTGCCATTGTTTATGAAATAAATCTGGCTTCCCCCGTTGACTTTGCTGGTCAGAAGGTCGCGAAAGCAGATCACAGGACACGGCACCCATCATAAATACAGGTCGGATCAATTTCGATCACTGGCCATGCTGATGCTGCAATAGAGCTGCTGTACATGCAGTCCTCCACTTATGACCACGATTGAGTCCAACACTCCCATGGCTAAGTGATGAGTTGTTAAATTTTTTCCCCATTTTACGACCTTCCTTGCCACGGTCGTTAAAGCAAATCCCTGCCATTGTGAAGTTAGTTACCACAAAGTCCTCAGCTTACAAGCTCAATTGAGCCTAACATTTCTGTGGCTTCAGTGAATTTTGAACCCTTTTGACAACACTTCCTCAACATAGTCATTAAGGGAGTCAGTGCCATTGTTAGCTGCAGCAGAGCTGCTGTACAGATAGT
>JANHGC010000240.1:180593-192407 GCA_027560395.1 Boaedon fuliginosus | reverse complement strand
TCCACAAGTCTTCAAGCCGCCAAGTTTGGGAACCTCTGACTTATCCTATAAATGTCAACTTCGCCCAAGTAGCAAGAAATGTGGGAAGAAGTGTTTCAAGTGTTTCAAAGTATTCACAAATTAATGAACTCATAATAAATGAGGTTGGGAAACTCCTATTACTTCCAAAATGCTGCACTTGTCCTATACTAGCAACCTAAAATCTGGGCTTCTGGATATTTCTGGTGTTGCCCACTACATGAGGCTTAAAATTTTGATACCCTGCCCACTGCAATGTTAAGACTGGAGGCAGCCCCACCCACCCACCACCCACCCCAGGATGAAGATCTGGCAACTTATTTACATAGCTAAAAAAAATAACCAAGCTCCAGATAGGATGATTTCTCTAATTTAAAAAGACTGTTTTCAATCTTGTTGATATCTTGTTGATAGATGTGCAGTACATAATAAGCAAGATGCATCTAATTTGTTGGTCTCCAGAGTTCCAGTTAATTTTGAATTTGGATAAAACCAAGGAAATATTTAGGCAACAGACTAGAGACATAAGGTAGATCTCTATGGCTGAGAGAAATCCAGATTCATGCCTATAAAATATTTTTATTCTCTTACACCAATTATAAGTGAGCCATTTCTGTGGCTCCTATCAATGTTCTCCCTTCAGTCAAAACTTCCAGTATATTAAAAGTAAATAAAAAACAATGCCTACAAACTCATGGAGTATGGTTTTTTTAGGTTGATTCCAAATTGAGGCAATGGCTACTCTAGACATGATTTTAAAAATCCTTCCCAGTCATACTGAAGATATTTAGGTAATCTATCTTATATCTGATGGAAATCTTAAAGTCACCTGTTCTATGTGAAAGTTTTTACTACTTAGAACTACTTAGATATGATGCGAGAAGGTAACTGTCACAGACCAAAAATGTGTATCTGCAACATAACCTTTCTTAATATGAAAATTGTTGAGTGTTTTATCGGCTTTTATTTATTACACTTGATTTTTAGACATTGACCACAATAAAATGTTAATGTAATAACAAATCAGTTTAGGAAGTATTTCTAAGAGAAATAACAATTTGATTGTTGAGCTATTACCCAGCAGTAAGAGGTAATATTCTCCCCTTCACTGAACATATTCAAGCTGAAGCTTTTATCTGGATTTTTGCACTTTGAGTAGGACTTAAGCGACCTAAACGGTGTCTTCCAACTGATTGGAACTTATCCTTGAACGTATTGGTATGATTCAATAAATTCAATAAATTCAAGGATAAGCTATATATAACCTTATAGTGATCATCTGAATAGGAAACACAATTACAGATACTGTACAAGCAGATTAACAGATTAACAGAGTTGGAAGAAACCTTGTAGGTCATCTAGTCCAGCCCTTCACCTCAGCAGGACACCCTACATTATTTCTGACAAGCTTCCAGTCATGAAGCTCCCACAACTTCTGAAAGCCTGCGTGTCTTTTGGATTTTTAATGCCAACCCCTGTTCCAATATTAAACATGCATGTGGGAAAGAGGAAGAAGGAACACCTGTAGAAAAGTCTCAAAACTCATGGTGGTAGGGGACTCTGGGAAGAAATATTTGGCCATGTAGAAAACTGTATTGTCTATGTTTTATACTTTGTTGAAACAAAACATATATATAAAACAATGAAAATTAAAATGTGATATAGAAACTGAAACTGAAAAATAACCTGGAAATTTGTATCCCATTCAGAAGAACTGTATAATATTTGTTCAGATTAAGCACCAATTCAAATGTTAATAAACAACACGTATCAGCAGTCCACTGCTGCAAAGAAGGTATAGATTTATGCTCCCAAAGTTATATAATAACTCCTTTACCCAATCTTATCCCTTCATGTGCAAAGAGTTCACAATTCTTCTTACACTGATAAATCCCATGTACTGGGGGTGTTAGGTGTGGTTATTATATCAAACATAATGCTAATTAAATACTAATCATAATTATTTGTTCCTTTCATTTCTCAAGTACTGTTATGTTTACCTAACCTTTATCAGTCTGCTTCCCTGAGGCAGTTTGAGTTTAATTTTTCCTTCAGTAAGAATTCAACCTCAGTGATTCTCCAACAAGAGGGCAAGACTACAGGCTACCTGGAGGTCAGGCAACACAATAGTAATCAATGTTTAGAGCACATCTTCTAAAGTGGCATCTGAGACACCTTTTAACACTATGAACAAACATCAGAGATGTCTCAATGCTGTCTGAATCCTGACAAATATATTAATGATGTGTTTATCATCCGCATGTCAGCCTTGGAAGCCATATTTACTTAGAAGCTTCAAGGCTGCCACATCTTAGTGCTGGGAATTTGGGAGGGGGGATTTCACCTCTGAAGAGGTGAACCACCTCTTCTCATAAAGTCAAGGACAAGTTACCCTGCACCTGGAAAGGAGTGTCTGGAGGAATGTCTCTAGTTGGGACGATGGTTGATTGGACCATGTGATGGACTGGTGGGTACAGGGGATGGGTTTTGAATTTCAATTGGGAAGGGAAAACCCGGAACTCTCAGATTCAGGTTTTCCCAGATGTGCCAGTATGACTTCTTTAATAAATTCTTACTTGGATGAACTTTGTTTCTGAGTGCTGAATGAAATGGGGAGTTTCATTGGAACACTGACAACAGTGGTATCTTAATACTCAACTGCTTTAAAACTTATTGAATTTGGTATTCAATACATTCTGATGCAAAAGTTTTGTCCCAAACTCATTGTTTGTTTGATATTCGACACACAAGCTACAATTTGCTGGCATTGGCTTGCCTTGTTGTCTCACTATATTATTCCTTATGTGAAAAATGTCTTTGATATTCATTGTTTTGAGTACTCATCGCACTTTCCAGAACCAATTAACAATGAGTACCAAGGTACTACTGTATACAAACTCGTCCATTACCATAAGAACAGTTTTCATTTAAGTTTTCTTTTGAGGTTATTGTCAAGATTGATGTGAATTTATTAAGCCAACTGCATTTAGAGAAAATTCAATAATGGTTTTCTTCCCGTCTCTTCCTCCTATAAATCATTCATATATCACAGAAAAAAGTGAAGCAAGCAACTCACCTAGGTCAAAACCTCACTAGAGTCCTCTTTTAGCTTTGCTTCAAATGATAGGTCACTTAAATCATGCTTTTGCACTTTATTCTGACAATATCCTGGCTGTAATGCAAGGATATTGTTTTTGATATAGCCCTCTGCTGTACAGCATGCAAATACAATTTGGGTGGAATATGATGATGCAGACATATTAAGAAAGTTTCCTGTGAGGAAACTGGTGATTTACACTACTCAGACAGTTTCAGAAACAAGGCATAGATTGTTTTTCTCCCTGCAGAGTAGGGGAGGGGGCTTCCTTTTTTCCTCAAAGAAAAAGAAACCAAACTTTGGCCTACTTGATCCCCAGACTGTCGCTCCTTGAAAGTAAATTATGGAAATGGAGACTTCCTTCATCACCTTGTTAGTTGAGCAATAAAAGAACGGGAATTTTAATCAAGTTCACAGCTGCAATGTAGCCAATTTTATGGACACTAGAGCTGGAGTGAACTTTTATGGACATTAGAACTTCATTTCTAAATCACTTTCTAGATTTATTCATATTCATACATAAAGAGAAACTCTCTTTGGAACATATAAGTACTTCTGTTTCTTTATTTCTGGAGCTATATTTTTATTTAAAAATTATACATTTAGTTGAGAATTTTTCCAAAAAAATTTTTGCCTTGCAAATGCTTGGAAACAACAGAGATTAAAAGCAGCTAAATAAAAAAAAATATTTTTGTTTTTGAAAAATTGTAAATTGAAATTTTGATCTTTAACACATTTGTGATCTGAGATTACAGTTTAAAGCTTCTGGCTCTATTTTTTTATGTATCTCCCACCAATTATTAAGATTTATAAACAAGGATTTCTTTCTTCAAATTAAAGTGTGTGTGTGTGTGTGTGTGTGTGTGTGTCTGTGTCTGTGTGTCTGTGTGTCTGTACCAGATGATGATCAGTAGATTAAACTGCAGATTTTGCTATCCCTTATAAAGGTGCTATTTAAAGATGGGTGAAACATTAATATACCATATTTTTTGGAGTATAAGATGCTCTGAAGTATAAGAGGCACCTAACTTTTGGGGAGGAAAGCAAGAAAAAATATCTGCCTCTTGCTCCCAGCAATTTGTTTCCTTGCAGCAAACACCGAACAGCCTGGTCAGCTTCAGCACAGCCTGATTAGCACAAGCAGCTGATTGTCAGTTGGATCAGCCTCTTGACAATCAGCTGTTTCATACTGCAGGGCTTGCCATCTCCTATTGCTGCTTCTGCGCGCCCCATTTTTGGCCTCTGTGTGCCCCATTTTTGGCCTCCACGCACCCCATTTTCTGCCCATTCTGATCCTCACTGCCCAGAATCCAACTGACAATCAGCTGCTTGTGCTAATCAGTCTGTGCTGCAAGGAAGCAAATTGCTGGGACACAGAGGCCGAAGGGTGGGGCTGGCAGGTGGATGGGGCTTCAACATTCACTGTATAAGATTCACAGTGATTTCCACCCACTTTTGGGAGGGGGAAAAGTGCATGTTATACACCGAAAAATATGGTAATCTTTAGAAGTTAAGTTTGAGACTTTGGGGTAAAATTGGATAAAGGACTGGATAAGATTTTGGGGGAAATTGAACAGGTTAATGACAGGATTGAACTTTTATGGAAAAAGTTAGAAACTAGTGATTTGGTCTTAGAGAAAAGACTGGACAATTTGTATATGCTTGAAGACAGAGAGAAGGAATTCTGTATGAGGTTTAGGACTCGGAGAACCCTTCTAAGGATATGTGTAAAAAAAACTTGTTCAGTTATTTGCTGATTTATTGAACGGGGAAGAGGAATGGAAAGAGGGACAAGGTCTTTATGTAAATTCACATTTTGCTGCAATGATACAAACACCAAGAAAGATTTGGTAGAATTTCTGAGGAAAAGAACAAGAGATCAAGTTCTGAAATTTTATTTTGAGGCAAAATTTAAGATTGATAGTGTTGAGGTAACTATTTTAAAAGAGATTCTTGTTAGGATCATGTGAAAGATGAACTCTTACTTCTTTCTAACATATATTTTGAAACAGAAAAGGATTCCATGTTACTGGTAGAAGATGGAGGGAGTAATTTTTATTTTTCAGCATCAAAGACATAGACTGAATACTGACAAAAAGGTAAAAACTTTGAGGCAAAGTAACATCTTCCTCCATAAGTGAGATTCACAGGTAAGATCAGCATTTATGTTCTGTACTTCGAAGTTAATGCTTTCATTATGGGGTACAGTGTATTCTGCCTTACTGCCTTTTGTTTTCTACACCACTTACTTTCTTCCCAACTATTTTGACTAGTTAAGATTAGTGATGGCATTATAATAACTAACACTTTCACAGCCACTGCCTGGATATTATTAGCATTTCACTATTGTTGTTAGCATATTGGTTTCTGCCTGGATAATGTTACCATATTGTCAGCACGAATGAACATGGATTTAAATCTGTATTGACCCACTCCTGATCCAATAGTTTCAATTCTATACCATGGTAGCTTATTTTTACACCATAGTAGTTTATTGCTTCTTCTTTCTGTTTCACATTTTATTCAATTTTAAGGCTCTAAGTTTTTGAAGATTACAATAGTTACTCATTTTAGCAATATGCTAATAAAACAATATTCATTAAATTATGGTATAAAATATTTTATAGTACAAATGAATCTTGTGATTCATAGTACCAGTCTGTGCTTTGATTATTCAGGAAGAAATCTGGATTAGCCTGTGACTACAATGAAGATGATACAAAACTCACATGGACTTCAAGGACACCCAGCTTGCTTCTCATGCTATTGTCATTATCAATATAGTGGTTGTGTGTCTCAAAGAGCTACACTGGCTTTCTTCCAAAGCAAATTTTCATTGAACCCATGGCCAATAGACATTGCTATAGCAACCACTGCACGCTAACAAAAGTCACTTCATGTATAATCATCAAGTGTCTCTATAGCAACAGCAGCTTCCAGGAAAAAAAGGAAAAGAATTCTAAAAGTGTCCCTTGGATGAAAAGAGTTTTGTGCAGAAATAAGATTGGTCTTTAAAAAAAGGTTGTGCAGATAAAGCATGAGGTTAAAGCAATGAAAAGTGGATGTTGAAAATGTGCACAAACAATAGTTAAAAGAAAGACAGTAAAAAAACAAAGTGCGAGCAATTGGTTCCAAGTTAAACTGAACAAAATGAGTTGAGGTAATAGGAAAGAAGAGAAGAAGAATAGTAATACAGCCTTACTAAATAGTTTGACAGTGTTGTGGGAAGTAGTTGTTTAGCAGAGTGATGGCATGCAGGGCGGGGACTGTCCTTGTATCTAGTTGTTCTGGTGTACAATGCCCTATAGCGTCATTTTGAAGGTAGAAATTAAAACAATTTATGTCCAGGATGCAAGGGGTCTGTAGATATTTTCACAGTCCTCTTTTTGACTCGTGCAGTATACAGATCCACAACCGAATACAGACTGGTAGCAATTGTTTTTTCTGTAGTTCTAATTATCTGTTGAAGTCTGTGTCTGTCTTGTTTGGTTGCAGAACCAAACCAGACAGTTATAGAGGTGAAGATGACAGACTCAATAATTCTTCTGTAGAACTGTATCAGTCCTTGGGCAGTCTGAGCTTTCTGAGTTGGCGCAGAAAGAACATTCTTTGTTGTGTTTTTTTGATGACGTTTTTGATATTAGGTGTCCATTTTAAGTTTTGAGATATTATAGAATCTAGAAACGTGAAGGTCTCTACTGTTGATACTATGTTGTCTAGTATTGTAAGTATAAACGGGTTTCTCAAAAATTTTACAATCATTTCTGTGGTTTTGAGGGTGTTTAGTTCAAGATTGTTCTGGAACAATATTCTTTTTTAAAAAAATCTATACCAGAATTAAGTACATGTGTAGATTACTATAGGGCATGTTACATGTTTGTTGCATGTTTTACTTCTTTATTTATCCTTAGTAAAATATCACAATGAAACAATGTGCTTAGTCACAAAAGCAACCAAATATTTTTGCAAATTATACAAAATGTAAGAGAATGAAATCTTCATTTAAAAATTTACATCATATGGAAGGAAGAACTGTCCACTGTAAATGGAGGCGAGTGGGGGGGATTATTCTGTTTTTAGTGAGTTCCCTTGTGGAGTTATGTATGTTGAATCCAGAAAACAGAGTAGCTCCTCTTTCAGTTTTACATTGGGTGAGAGGCTGACTAGGAACTACAACTCTCTTGGGAGAAAAGGTTCATGTCATGGTTCTATAATTATATTTAAAATAGAAGGTAATTATGAATATCTATATTACTGAAATACAAAATTAAATAGATGTATTATTCATAATGAAACAGTAAAGGAATCAGACAATATGTTTTGACATGCCTGTTACCAGGAAAATAATTGTACCTCTTTAATACTTTCTGGCCACATATTCGAGGCTGAAAATAAATTTATAAACTTCACAACAGTATATTTAGTTTGTGTTCTTATTTAAAAAAAATGTTCAAATATTTTGAACAAAATATTTTTGCCTTCTGAAATACTGAAAGGAAAAAGTAGACTGAAAGATTGAAAGCAATTTGGATTTTATATGCAAATAGAGCCCCCTAGTGGAATATTTCTCCTTGATATTCGTTACATTTTATATTGTGCATTATACTAACATGTTTACTTGAGTCTGATACAGCAGAACAATGCTTAAAAATAAGTGCAAGAGTGAAACAATATAAGTGAACAGTGCTTCAGAGATGCAATTCAACGATTCCATACATTCTCAGACTTCAGCAATGAGACTTCCAAGTTTATTTTAGGATTGTCGTCAAAGTACGTCACAGATCTAGAAGAAACTTAGAGATTGCTGAGGTCAGCATATTTAAGGATAGAAATAGAGCTAGTAAAATATTGTTGTTTAGAATTTGTTTACTTGTTATTAATATTGTTTAGTGGAACACAATGAATTGAATACTTGCCTGGATATAAACATTTGCATATTCCAGAGGATCTCAGGAATACTCAATTTGAAGATAATGTTGCAATACTTATTTACTACCTGACTATTGTCCAATCGTGTACTATAATGAAAAGCAATTAAAGTGGAATTCAAATACAGAACCTGAATAAGGTAGGAAAGAATAGCATTACAATAATATTATAAACTTATTTTATTCTTATTAATAATCCTGTTCTTACCCTGTAAAATTAAACAAACATACCATCCTTCTTTTCTGATAAAGAACAACTTAGGACCCTGATTTATTTCAAATACACCTCCAGAAAAGAATAGTGCTCCAATTTAATTGTCTTCCTCTTACAGTTAGTTCTGGGTAGATGCCATTGTTTCTTCAGTTCTTAGCAATATGTATTTACTATAAAGCTGATGATATCCTCTTTTGGTACCACTACATCTACTTGTCTCTAAACATTCTGTCTATGTGCCTGCCTGTAAACTGTAGGTACTCTTCATCTCTCTCAAAACAAGTAATAACAGACTACCTTTAGCGGCTTGCGATTGCTGTTAAAAAAAAACCTGTTAAAAGCAACATTTTGAAACATATAATCACATTCTTTGGCAAAATGCTTTGGAACCAGTATCACTTTTTAAATGAGTGAAGCAGAGACATTTTTATTTCTTCCAGGAGATCTCCAGGTACATGCACACGTCTATTGAGGATGTCCATGTACATGTGTTTAGAGACAACTTCCAAAGCACCCATGTGATCTGGAAATAATTTGAAAAGAGGTGTGTACATTTTTGGAAGATGATTGAACAATATGAACGGTGTTTCCTTCATGTCTTCTCTATAGGTTTTACAGAGAGCTGGCCATTCTGGAAAGCAGATGGATGAGATATCAAAGTCTTATTATATTTTTATTGCATAGCACACCAAACGTTTGGACTGTTCCTGAGCAATCAAAATAAAAATAAACACTTTGTTGCATAAATTGAAATATGTGGCATATGAAATCACTGCCAATATTAACAGATGACTATTGCAATGTAGTTCAACCTACATTGGTCTACACTTTTGTGTGTATATATGCATGTGTGTATATATGAGAGAGAACACCTATTTGATCACATTTTTATATTGTCATGGGAGTTTTAAAACCTAAACAGATTTTTTTAACAGATTAACAGAGTTGGAAGGAACTCTGTAAGTCATCTAGTCCAACCCCCTGCCCAAGCAGGAGACCCTACACCATTTCTGACAAATAGTACTCCAATCTCTTCTTGAAAGTCTCAAGTAATGAAGCTCCTACAACTTCTGAAGGAAAGCTGTTCCATTGGTTGATTGTTCTCGCTGTGAAAAAAATGTTTGAGTTGTCTCCAGGGAACTATGAAATAAATGTTATTATGTAAGAAAAGAAAACAGACAATTATCATTGATTCCAGAGATACAAAAAGATAAGATTTGCACAGCTATAAAGAGTTAAGACATTATTATTCCTCTTTGTGAGGACTGCAGACAACTGCAGTAATTAACACTTTATAAAGAAAATTTGAAAGAAGAATGAGATTTAATTGATTGTCTCTTCTTATTTTTCTCTTGAATTCACTGATTAGTTGGACAAATTCTTTCACCTTCCACTTTTCTTATTTCCAGTATGTCAGCAGACAGCCATTTCATCTTGGTTGGCTTTTTCCTTTTCAATATGTTTTGTTTGCTTCATATTTTCTGTTCTCATGAATTCCAGTCCAGAGTTCTTATAGCATTCTGTTATTCCATATTAAATTATAATAGAGCAAAAGACGGAAAAAGACCTATTTTGATGGAACTTACTCTTTGATAGTAGTCCATATTTTACATATTTAAAATTAAAATAATAATACAAAAGAAAAGCTTTAATGCAATTTCTGAATCTAACCCATATAAACAGAATGAAAATGTTCAGAAAATAATAATACATATAGTTTAAATGTTACATCCAAATTGTGTATAAAATCTTTATATTTTTAAATAAAAAATAATAATATATTCAGCAATTGCACTTGTACATAATAACTGACAAATTGGTATAAGAATTATTTGACATCTTTCTGAATTAGCTCTTATTTTTCTTCAAAAAGTTTTCTTCACAGATTTTATTTTATTTTTAACCAATAGCTAGAGATAAAAGTTGAAGGATTTTCATTTGTTATTTCTCTTCTGTTCTGAAATATTGTAGAAGCAGTCAAAAAATACTCAAGAGATTTTTCTTGCAGGATTATGTTATCAGTATCCTGTCGCTCTTCAATATTCTTCCTTAAAAATGAACATCCAAACGTTATGAATGCAGGCTATTTTCAGAAAAATCTGAAATCATTTATCGAAGAGTTAGGTCTGAAAAAAGTGAAGAACAGCAGTCCAATTCCTTGGTCAATATTGCCTTTGTTGCTAGACTTGGCCAGCGGGAGAGGTGGATGTGCCAGGAGAAGATTTTGTATAATGAGGGAAGACCTACTTATTTCTATAATCTAATTGTCAGAGCCAGAAGCCATATTGTATATTCAGAAATTTTAATTGCTTCTAGCCTGCCACATTAGAGCCTGGGAAATTGGAAATGGTAAATTGTTAGTGAGTAGAGTGAGTAGACATAACAAAAGTTCATGGAAATATCAAGGTCAAACTTAGCCTGCCCCTGCAAGGTGGGAGATGAAGAAATGGCACCAAAGGAGTGAAAATGGATTGGACCATGTGATGGACTTGAGGGTGTAGTATGAGAGGTCTTGAATTTGGATTATGGGAAAAGGAAATTTCAGATTCAGGTTTCGCCCAGATGTGCCAACATGACTTTTCTAATAAATTCTTACTTTTATGTACTTGTGAGTGATGAATGAATATGGAAAGTTACTTGGAATGCTGACACTAATTTTAGCAGTGTAGGTCTCATATATTCATAAATTTCCCAAAGAAGAGATGGGCTTACTTCCAATGGAGAGCTAAGCAACAATGGCTGAACTTATATTCACTGCTTAAGAAAAAAATGTAGAATGTAATAAATGTGTATTTAGTCACTGTTAACTCCCTACATGGAAGCTTGGAAATCTACTCCAACTCTACTTTCAGAAAGTCAGAAAATAGCTTCCTGGGTTCAAATCCAGTGCTGAACTTTGATGCACCCCCTTTGATATCACAGAAAGCATGATGAACTCCAGATATTTTTCCATCTCCCCAAGTCCAGCAAGTTATATGCATAATTGCATATTATTATATTGTTATATGCCTCCTCCAAGCTCCTTCCCAAGTACATTTAAGTTTATGTTTGATACACTGATGATAGCTGAGACATGGAAAAGAAAAGATCCATTCAATTGGTATAATTAAGAAGATATAAAGATTTTATTCACCCTAAAATCTCAAATAACCATCTAACAATCCTGGGCACCACCCAGTTGATTGTCTTCAGCAAGACAGTCTAACTTCATTCCCTATCTTCACTTCATTTTTGCTCCAATGAAATTTTCCTCATCTTTCTAATTTTTCATGTGCTTGGTATGCTTCTGTGGTTTTAGGCAAGACAAAGAAATAATATAGATAATGTGCTATTTTATCAGATACTACTCTCCTATGTCTCTTTCCCAAAGTATAGATTAATTTTTTGGGAAAGTGCTATGCCCTGAAAAGCAGAGTAGTGGTAACTAGACTGCTGAATCATTCCTTTTTCATACATTCAGGGCTAGGTTCCTACTGGTTTGCTGGTTACCCGCTTCATGGGCGTGCTTCCCAATCGCCTGTCAAATGCACACTGCTCACGATTGACTTCAAAATCTT
>JANHGC010000240.1:165828-179809 GCA_027560395.1 Boaedon fuliginosus | reverse complement strand
AGGGATGTTGCATGCACATGCGCAGGGGTGGGGACGGGTGGGGGTGTCACT
Source organism: Boaedon fuliginosus (assembly GCA_027560395.1). Classification (NCBI taxonomy): domain Eukaryota; kingdom Metazoa; phylum Chordata; class Lepidosauria; order Squamata; family Lamprophiidae; genus Boaedon; species Boaedon fuliginosus. Next base: position 179,758 of record JANHGC010000240.1, on the reverse strand, counting down.
CATGCATGCATGGGGGTGGGTGAGTGCTCCATCGCCTCCCCACACATGCGCGCATGACATCCCCCCACCCCTGTGACTCCTGAGCTGAAACGCAGGTGATCCGAAAATCAACTGTGTTTCCAACCAATGTAAAGGAGTGCGGTGGGGGCTTGCATGCACGTGTGCACGAATGGATAGGAGGGTGCAGAGGCACGCAGCTATGAATGCAGCCATGTGAACAACTTCCAGCATGCAGGGCAGAAAAGGGTTTGCCACCAATGGATTAGAATGTCTTGCTCAGACAGGACAGAATTACAGTAAAAGATATCTCCAATAGATAGTCCAGCAAAATACCAATATATCCTGCAAATCTAGGCCTTTGATTTAATTAAACCCAGGTTTGGAGTGTTGGTTCTGCTTTAGCTAATTAAGCTTTAAATTTTAAAATAGTTGTGGCTCCTATATTTGACTTAGGAAAATGAAAACATTGATGAAGCTTCAAGAGAGAAAATGAGACAGGACAGCTTTAAGAAGAAAACAGGAAGTTGTAACCAGAATCCAGTTGAATTCTCAGCTGTGGCAGTATGCCGAGAGGCTGCAAATAAGGCAGATGTGTTTGTTGTGCTTTTTTATGCTGTCTAGGCTTTCTTTTATAAAAGCAGGCATTCAGGATTTAATCTGTGGTGTTTTCTTTAGTCTGGCATTTTTTAGTTGCTTTGTTAAAAAAGTATATAGAGTAGTGTCAATAAAGCAAGATGAAGAAGTTGCAGTCAATAAAAGATGAGGACCATTTTTATCATCAGGGTGCTGTGGAACTATTGGTCTTTAATTTTTTGCTCATCCTCACGATCCTTACAATTTGGCTGTTTAAAAATCACAGATTCCGCTTTTTGCATGAAACAGGAGGGGCCATGGTTTACGGTGAGTGTTTTCACTGAAAAAGCTTAGCATTTAAACTTTTTGCACTGAATGCTTAATTGAACGTTTCACCTCAGTGGTGAATAAAATATCAAACAAGACAAAAGCATTAATTTAAAACTTGCACGACTCTTGAACAGTAGAATAAAGAAAAATGCAATTTATCCATTCTGTCTCTTTCTGTTGCTTTCTCTCTTTCTTCTCTCATATGAAAAGTTAGAAGAAATCTTGTCAAGGAATCAAATGTCATGTGCACACTGCCAACAAAATTCTTTTTGCTGAACATATTAACTTTCCAAACAAATTACGTATTGAGAGCACTAGTCTGGTTTGAAGGGATACGTTTTAACAGTGTGATCAAGAGTATTGGGTGACATTTGCCTATCATTATAACAGATGGTGGCAAATCAAGTCTTTATTAAAAACGGTGGATTTTCAGGGGTTCAATTTCTGATATAGTTTCAGAAACTTGAACATCCGCATTGTTCTTGCTAGCTTTAAAAAAAAGGTAGTGAAAAATGAAGCTCTCCCAATAATTTTTACTCCCTCTGCCTTTTTGTAGCTTACTATTTTAAAAAAATGCTGTGTGTTTCCTGTGTTTCATATGGAAACCATGCATAAGGATCTTCTTCAAACACCACAGCTAAGAAACACATGCTAACTAATTATAAGGTATAATATGTCATAGTTCTTTCTAAAAATGTGTGCTTCTGTTCATTTCCCTCATAGTCAGAAAATGAAGTAATTTGCAACCAGCACAATCTCACTCACACAGTTAATCAGCCTGCTATACCTATAGGGACAAATAGTATCTGATTGTCTTCAGTGTGTAAATTATAACTGCATTTCTATACTACAAATTCAGAGCCCTGTCAGGATCTGTTGAATGTGCTGGTTTTTAAAAACAATTGTTTGACTGTTACATCACTGGTGAGATTTGCTTCTCAAAAACAGAGAAAGAAGATTCATTTATGTATATTTTAATTCTGATAAATCCATGAAAAAAGACAATAAAATACATGTATGTCTATGTGTATGTGAATAGATAGATACAACCATGGCTGCAAACTTTGAACCTTCGACTATAGCTAATTACAGCTGTATGTGTAGGTTGCATCATAGGCTTGGCTTTTAGAAGCTACAAACATGTGCTCCATTCATTTAAGCAATGTTTAGTAGATGTATGTAAATTATTCACTAAGGATATGAAACACCATCGCCTGTTAAAGATTTGCAAGGCTGCTTTGAAGTATTCCTGAAAACTTTTAACTATGTATTTAAATACCCCAAAGCTCATCTACTGAGGAGGTGAAATACAGTGTTTTCTTGTGTGGAAAAATGGCTACAGCCACTTTATGGTTTCAAGGAGCAGGCCTAGAAGAGGACTTTGATCTTTAAATAAGCAACTAAACAAAAGTGAGCCCAAGAGAACAAATTTGAGACGAAGCAAGGCAGCAGGACAACAAATATGCTGCTCTTTTTGGCTGTCTCTCATATTACATTTGGAATAAATTCTATAGAATAGGCCAAGCAAAGGATTGAAGTACGATTAGCTGAACACAGTCAGACTCTCCCTTCAAACTCCTGCTCAGTGTATCAATAGTGAGGGCTGATTTCACAACGATGAAATGTGAAGCTCCACAACCCATAATTCCTTCTTCTCCTAGTCAGCATTTACCACATCTTAGGTTTTCCAATCAGCTTGAATAATTGTATTATAGTATAGTTTGAAAAAAAATTCCTTCTTTCTTTTATATAAGCTGGTTCAGTTTGGTGATATATAATGTAGATTTCAACATTCATCATTCTTCTAAGCCAGGGGTGTCAAACTTATGTCATGGCAGCGTCATGTGACATATCAGGACTTTTCTCCCCTTCTCTAAACTGAGCATGGGCGTGACCAGCGTGTGAAGCATTCGGCCCGCAGACCAGGAGTTTGACAGCCCTGCTCTAAGCCCTCAAAATTTGCTGCTTGTACTGTAGCTAATATATACAGGTATTCTTCAGTTAGCAACTACCTTGGACAGTGAGCATTCACAGTTATGATAATAATAAAAAGGTAACTTTGCAAACAACCCACATTTACCACCTTTGTAGCATCTTGCACATGTTTGTTATTATGGCCAGTTAGGCAACTATAGAAAATGTTGTTGTAAGCACAATAATAGTCATGTGATTTTTCACTTAGCAACTGCTTCATATAAAGACAAAATAGCCAGTCCCAACACTAAATGAGTACTACCAGAGGTGGTATTCAGCCTGTTAAGACATGTTCTGGAGAACCGGTAGCAATAATTTTGATTGATTCAGAGAACTGGCAAATACAACCTCTGATTGGCCGACACTAGCAAATACCACCTTTGATTGGCCAACAGCATAGCCACACCCACCAAGCCATGCCCACAGAAATGGTAGTAAAAAAAATTGAATACCACCACTGAGTATGACATATAATGTTATATATAGAAGTAGTCTTTGATTTACAACAGTTCATTTTGTGACTATTCAAAGTTACAACCACACTGAAAAATGTGGCCTATGACTATTTTTCACGTGACTGTTGCAGCATCCCCATGGTCACATGATCAAAATTCAGATACTTGGCAACTGACTCATATTTATGGCTGTTGCGGTCGCCTTTTGCAACCTTCTGATGAGCAAAGGCAATGGGGAAGCCAGATTCACTTAACAATCTGATACTAACTTAACAACTGTGATGATTCACTTAACAAAGTTGGCAAGAAAACTCACTTAACAAATGTCTGTAACAGAAATTTTGGACTTAGCTTGTGGTCGCAAGTCAAGGACTACCTATATTTTGACAAAGTGCATTATGTGCATTCAGGTATTTTGGTCAATAAACTAATTAAGTATGACATATGAACCAGATTGACTTGATCCAAAAACCATGATTGCAGTGTACCAAACTTAGTAATGAGTAACAATCAAGAAGGTGGCTCTAGAACTTGAAGGGGAAGGTTAGGTCAGAGTTTGAAAGCATTCATGATATACAGTACCAAGGACTGAAACCTTTAGGAACAGGGTCACAACTGGCACTTTGAAAGTTCTCAGTGGGTATACCCACAAAATCAGTCATAAGCCAGACATATATCAAAATCAAATTAGACCCACTGGATGCTGAGAGGCATTCATGCAAACAAAGATTTCATGTTTTTAATTCAAACGTAGGTTACTAAAAGCCTGACAGAGTCAAAGGTGTCAGGAAATACAAAAGTGCTTAAAGAAATAATGTTGCTTCTATATATAAACAGTATGCAACTAAGTTCAGACACTTTGCTAAATCATGATTTGTTTAAATCTTAATGGGAATGAAGTAGCTTAATTGTCTGTAATAGCAAACTTGTGCATGATGCTACAAAGGTCATCAATGTGGGTGTTTATTGAAGTAATTTCAAAGTTACTTTTTTATCACCATCAAAATTATGGGCTGTCATTGTCCAAGGCAGTTGCTAACTACCTGGCTGTATATATTAGTTCAAAGTGGCAACACTTCAACAATTTGGACCGATGCATTTGATATTGCCAACAGGGTGCTGATATAACAGGAAGTGCCAGAATTGATACATAATTTATGTACTTCATAAGCTTTTCTTAGATTTAAAAGTTGTAAATGTTTTTCTTGTGCATTTCAAAATCATTCAAAATCTGGAAATGATGCACTGAAACTTCAGTGACAAAATGTTTAAATATTTGCCATAGAATTAAGGTAGAAGGGTAGAAATTGAAGCAGTTGCCTCAGAGAAACCTTCCACTTCCATCTGCATCCTGACTTTAAAGACAAAAAACTCCCCAGTGAGAAATTCTCCATTTGTCACTTAATTTCAAGAGTCCTCGACCCCTGGATAATGGATTACCACCATGAAACTGAAATATAACCATGATGTAAGACACTTAGGAATATATTCATATTGTTGATGAGTCCTGTTAATGAATTTAGTACAAAAAAATTCATTAAGAGTTGATATTAACTAATTGTTTGCCATTCACATTAGTTATTTCACAATTATCCTTCTTGAATCATCCTTTTTATTCCTTATATCTTGCTTTTAAAAAATAAATGTTTTAAGAAGAAATATAGACATACTTTACTATTTACGCCTGAACATTTTCCTATTTCTTTCCAAATAACTCAATATCGAGTTACTGACAGTTGCATCCCCATTCTTTTCTCTCTGAAATATTCATGAATGGATTGTTTTCTTCCACAATAATGTAAGATACAGTAAGAAACCATTAACGTTATTGTTGTTTTCAATTTTCTACAAGGAAGAACCATCATTTAGTATGGTTCCTTTACATTCACTTCTGGAATGGAGCCCTGGAATTTATAAATATCACACAGCATATATTATGAAACAAAATATCAGTCTTGATCCCTGTGTTTCTGAAGAATTTACAAGATTAATAGGAAAATATAAAATTCCATATTTAATCTAATAATCCTATAGTATCAGTGGGGATAAAGTGGTAGTGCAGGAGGTGGATTTCCTATCCATTCTTCATTTATCTGTGATTACTCTAACAGAAGATATACCACAGTTTCCAGGAATTTTATAGAATTTTATAGAATTATTTACTCCTTAATTCATTCTTGACTAACAGTATTTATTCTTAGTAATAGTATTGTAATTCTAGTTTTCATACTACTTTCTAATTACATAAAAAACCTAATCAATCTTACTTTTAACAATAGTTTGGTCAATTTTTTTACATGGCAATTTGCTGCCCATTTCATTTTAAAAGTTCTGAAATATATAGGCTTTTCTTTTTTGCCTGTTATAATAACGGTGATTTTCTTAGCAGCTGACACAGTTCAAAATAAAATACTTCTACAATGTGGATACAAGAAATGGGCTGAATGTAAACTTAGGGGCACAGTGGTTAGAATGCAGTGTTTTAGGCTAATTCTGCCCACTGCAAGGAATTCAATCTTGACTCAGCTTTCTATCCTTTCGTTGATGATGAGCCAGATTGTTGTGGGCAATATGCTGACTATGTAAACAGCTTAGAGGGTACTGTAAAGCACCATGAAGCAGTATATAAGTCTAAGTGCTATTGCTCCTGCTAAGTTATTTTCATGCAGACCTATAATAGTTTTAGTACATATGACAATAATTTGGACTTTGAACCATAAAGGAAGAGATGTATTATTTTAAAAGTTCAACTCTGTTACTGATCAACCGGAAAGAAAGCATGAAAAAGAAAATAACTTTTTCATTTGAAAATGAAGTACTTGTACTTGATCAAAGTCAGAATAGATACTACTTGAATATCACTGCCAACTGAACTGTGGGCTGCCTCCTTGCTGTCAAAATCTGAGTCGTGTTTCCAGAGATCTCAATCCACAGGCATATTGTTCTACAATAAGAATTGTAGGCAATATAGCTAAAACTAGTAGAGCTTCTGTATTGAGCCAAAGTTTTGCATTTTATTTTTTTTTAAACAGTATGGTTGGAGTTCCATGTTGAATATTACATATTACACAATCAAAACTTTTAAGAACTACGGGTTTGTTACACATTTAATTCTGTTATTAAAGGACAATGGGCAACCTGATGCCCTCAGCTTTTACTTTAAAAAAAAGCCTTCTCCAGCTTTGAGCTATCATAGAAACTATAACTTCCAGAATTCTGTTTTTGGCCCTACATAATTACATACTTAATACAATTTCAAAAGAAAAAGGCAGGAATGCAGTATTCAAGGGAAATGGCTTCATCATTCAGTATTTTTAACATAATTTACATGTGTCACAAAATGCCTTTTTTAAAAAAGAGTTGGTGTTTATTGATATTGTGTTTGATATGCCATGTTGCTGTGCAAATCACTTGAAGGAAGTGTTTCAAACTATGTGGGACAAATTAACCTGCCACCAAGGTAGGTGCTTTGTACAGTATTCTTTGAGAAGCTGCTCCCAGGTGCCTCTCATACATATGCATACACACCCATTTTGCTTTGGGGGAAAGCCTTTCATTTTCATGGACTGTCTCTTTGCCTCTCTAGGTCTCGTCATGGGATTAATTTTACGGTATGCTACAACTCCATCTGATTTTGAAATTGGAAATGTCTATGACTGTGATAAACTTAAGGCTGGCTTACCCACCCTGCTTGTCAACATCACAAATCAAGTGTATGAATATCAGTACAGAAGGGAAATTAGCCAGATTAATGTCAATGCACACCAAGGGAATGCAATGCTGCAAAAGGTAAGATAATGTCTTCTCAGTGTAGGTGATCTTACATTATTGTTACTTCTGATTGATTACAATGTTCCTAAGAAGAGAATCAGAGTGATTTAAATGTGCAGCCGAAGAAGTGTATTTCCCGTATTAATTGTCTATTTGCAATCAGAAAATAAGCACATCTATTTCACTCTTTCTGCTTTCACACTTCAAAGTCTGTGGTGTACTGTATAGATAGAAGCAGGGTGGGCTTCAAAAATGCTGGGTGGGTATAAACATGTTGGGTGTGGCCTAGTCAGCCTCCTGCACCATGGGGGCATTTTCTCCCTCCCTGGGCTCTGGAGGTTTACCTCAAGCCTTAGAAGGGTGAAAACGGTCTCCCCCGGGCTCTGAAGGCCCCCTGGAGGGCGGAAATGGCCCATTTCTGGCCTTCTGGAACTTTTTCTCCCTCCCTGAACCTCCACATGTGCCCTGTACTTACCTAGCATCCAAAACAGGCTGATTGGTGACTCCTGGGAGGGGTGGGGTGGGTGGCGTTAACCAGGGGTGGCATTTACGTGTTTGCTGAAATGGGTAGAATCTTAACTAGAGGGTTGCCCAAACCTGTGCGAACCCATCCCTGCATGGAAGTCATGTCATGCAAAAAATGAGAAACAAGATATCAATCTTTGTAAATTAAATTGCTGTTTATCTTCATAGTTTAAGTTCCACCATTCACTCTGTTCAGGAATCTGGGATCCACCAAGACAAAAACTAACGAACAAAAAACATGTTGGTTCCTAAACCACCGTAAGGCTTCTCTTTCTTTTGAATTGGTCAGTTATTGTCCCTGTTATATCCTGAGTGACCTACTCCTCTATATTCATTTGATAGAAGGTTAAAATATTTAGGAAACAATAGCTGAAATTTCATTGTCCCCTTTCTAAAAAATATTTTTCTTTCTTTCTTTCTTTCTTTCTTTCTTTTTAATAAATGAAATTTCAATAAGTAAATAAAATAGCAAACCAACTTCAGAAAGTAGATTACAATAATAATTTTCTGATTCTGAGAATTTGAACATTGTGTTTGAATTTGAAAAGTGTGCCACTTTTCTTTCTGCTGGGTAATTCTTCACCAAGCTGTGTTTGAAGCTATGAGCATGTTGCAATTTTTGAATAAAATGCATGCCATTATTCTCCTCATGTTAGAGACGAAGGGTGAATGAAATGCTTCTCTTGGTTTAATTTTCAGGTTAATGTACCATTTGATTTTGTCAGTACAAAAATCCTTAAATTATAGAAGTTCTTGCTCCTAATTTCCTCTCATAAAGATGTCAATGCAGCAAAATGTACTTTTGCTGCTAATAGCCAGCTAGTTGACATTAGTTGAATAATCCAAAGTAAGCAGAATGCAGCACTTTTTTTAAAAAAATGCTGAGTTTCCACTTCCTGTTTATCATTCAAGCTATCTGCTGGACAAAAGTAAAAAGGAAGTCATTTCCTAGTCCTGCTGTATTGTTACAGAACTAAATAATTCATCTAGGATCATAACCCCATAAAAGGAAAGCACTTTATGGGAACAAAAAACTGCTGAACATTTAGCTAATGACATGTTCTTGCTTTTAAGGTTATTAATCTAGCAGAAACAAATTGAAGATACAGTTGAATTCAAATCCTTATAAAATGATATTTTATATAGTAGACTTCTGTTTTAAATTGTAAAATGGTTATTCAAACAAAGTGTAAAAAATGCAGGCTGCAGGCATAAAAATGCTGAATCCAGGTATGAGTGTATGGATTGCAGTGACAAAAATGGTATCAAAATTATTCATGCATTCATTAAAGCTTTCCCATTGTCACCATTGTTAAAAGTAAAACAGAATCAATCTATAGATTTAAATTTTCCCAATGAAATTTTAATAATGTCTGATAATTTATGCTCCTGGAAACAAGATGCCTTTTAAAAGAAGTATGGTTTAATAGTTTGCAATTAATTAAATTAGACCCAATGGTTTTATTAGATCTATTCACAGTATATTTGAAGTTACTGGAGAATGTATTTTGATAAAATCCATAAAATTTCCTGTGTGATCTTTCGTCTTGTTTCTGTGTTCTAAAAATTAACTATATTAGATTTGATTATTACATACTCCATACGTTTTTTGGATTTGGTTCTCTTCTATAAAATGTTATTAGATTAAAACTGCTAATTTTCTTTATCATACAAGAGCAAAGCTGCTGAAAAGGTGGATTCAGGGGACCTCCAAAAGATTATTCATTTTAAAGCCAGCTTCATGCCTGGAAGCTGGAAGAAGTTGAAAGTAAAGCCAATTTATGCCCAGCTGCATTGCAACATGTATGACAGAAAGCTAATGCAATTGTTCTTTCATTACACTGAAATTCAAGAACTTCCCAGCTGTGGGAATCCTTGCATCATTCCCCCTCTGTCTCTGGGCCCCACCAATCCTTTCTTTCCTCCCAATGAAGTAGTTTTTCTCAGCCTTGTTATGTTTATGTGGACTTCAAATCCCAGAGTTCCTCAGCCAGCATGTTAACTTTGCCAAGGTTGTAAAACAGGGCCACAGAGGATCTTATTTCACGGCTCTTTGAAATACAGCAAACAGCATAGCACTTTTCCTTCCCCAACTACTGCTCAATCCAGCTTTTCAGAAATCACTCAAGCAAATGCAAAAGGCATGAGATTAAAAACATTAAAATAACACGGGACAAGGAAGGGGAGATTTACAACATCTCAGCATTCTTTCTAAAATTAAGATTAGATATCTTTTGAGCCTCAAATCTTACGCAGCTAGATACTATTGATCAATCAAATTACACAAATTTATCGCTTTTATTTGAAAATCTATCCGTTATTTTTTAAAAATTCTTCATATTTTCCTCCCTTTTTTCCCAAATAAATTTTGTGTATGTCCATCTGGACATTATGCTGCTTATTTTAAAAATGAAGTACATGAGCATTTCATGCAGAAAACTTCACAGTTATTATTATTATTTATTATTATTTATTTGATTTATATCCCGCCTCTCTTCACATTTCAGGGAACTCGAGGCAGCAAACAACAGAATAAAACAACAAGCCTATACAATAAAATCAAAAACACACTCACTCACTCAATCATACATAGGGGAGGGGAATACAAGATGTTAAGTCCACGCTTGCCGGCAAAGCCAGGTCTTCAATGCCTTGCGAAATATAGGCAAGCTGGGAATGGTGCTAATCTCCGTGGGGAGCGAGTTCCATAGGGACGGTGCCACCACAGAGAAAGCTCTAGCCCACGGCCCTGCCAGCCGACACTGCCTAGCTGACAGTATTTGGAGCAGGCCCTCCCTATGAGATCTAACTGGGCACTCGGAGGCATATGGTAGCAGCAGGCGGTCTCGAAGGTTGCTCTACAATCCCTTGTGTTCTTTGAAATTTCATAAGATTGTGTTACATTTTGTGTTTCTGGGATTGCGAAAACAAAAAAAGTCTTAAAACTTTAAAACACCTCTCATTTTTCAAGAGTTAGCATGAAGGGAAGATTATTTGCAGACTGCCTCAAAGTCACCCAATTAGACAAACAAAGATGTGTCGGGAGATTCAACCTGGGTGATGACTACTAGCCATGATTCTTTTTTACTAAGATATCATCAGTAGGGAAAATCATCTTATATCCCACATTCAAAACTGAAACTTTCTTCAAATGTCCCCTTGATTTTTTAAAAGCTTTACCAGAGGATGGGTCTTGACTACAGACTCCCTATACTCAAAACTCTACATCTCCAATTAAACTCTGGAGACTATTAATTTGAACCCAAGTCATCTTTGCATCATTCTTTATCTACTTTCTTATGTGTTCATATATATTTCTGGAAAAACTACTGAAAATCCGGATATAATATCTTAAATTTACAGTACATGGTTATTTTACCATGTTTCTAAAATATATAGAAGACAGTGACCTGGTTTATACACTATACTATATTATAGTTTATTTAATCCCAGGTAACTGTGTTCACACAATGCACTAAACTAAAACCAGACCACATTATAATTTCTACAATGTGTGAAGTAGAGCAAGGTAATACAAATTAAGAAAACAATTTAGGTAAGTGATATGAAATTTCCTTGCAATAGTTTGCTCTTTAAGTATCTTGAAACACTAGTAGATGAAAGGTCCTTAGAGGCGAAGTGGTACCATTGCCATAGTACCAAGCATTTCCTGTTGGTCCAGATGGGAATAGAAAGCATAACAAAGGATTTTAAGTTGCTGCTAATGAGTAGAAATTTCAACTAATCTTTCTGTTAAATAAAATTGATTTACTATAATAACAAACCTTCAAAAGACATATTAATTTGTCCTAGATCATATTAGGGAAAGACCAGCAGAAAGATCAGTTGCTATAAATTATGATTATTACTGAACATTGTGACTGTTAGGTAATTGTATTTTCTCTGAGTTAGAAAATTGGATGGATTAAGCCTAATGAGATGATTATGTGGGTTACATGTTACTTAGGAAATTTTTGAGTCTGTGGTTCTCAGAGAGTTTGGGTTGATACTTTTTGATGCATGTGGACCAAATACTTGCTGCATCTGGATTGCTAAAAAAAGGATAAAGGGTCAGATTCACATGACAGTGAACACTTCTTTGAGAAAAGATAGGTTCCAACAGCTTTGAAAAATGCACTTGTCCATCCACTCCTCAAAAGGCTAGCCTTGGAATTGGTGTTAATAAATAACCACTGTTCACTTTCCAACCCTTCCTTTTTAGGAAAGGTTGTTGAGAAATTTAAGGTATCTTAAAGGAGGTTTAAAAATTAGAAAGAACTTTGATAGAAATGGATTATCTGGACCAATGGCTATCTGGATTCAGGGCTGACATTGAGTGGAAATTGCGTTGGTTGCTCTTATTAAAATCTAGTGGCAAGAGTTGAATAGGGAATGCATTCCTACCCTTTTGGACCACTCAGACATTTGCAATTAAATATTAACTAATTATGTTAACTACAATATTCTTCTTGGCTACTAAAAAAATAATTGGGAGTTGAATTACTTATATTAGGGATAGAGATAGGTCCCAGTGGTGGGATTCAGCTGGTTCGCACCTATTTGGGAAAACCATTTGTTAACTTTCTGACCAGTTTAGAGAACAGGTTGTTGGAAGAAATCTCCTTCCAGCAGCCTTTTGGTTTTTTCCACTTTATATGGTTAATCATGTCAGAAAGGCAAGAAGGAAACATCCTGGTGTGCCTCTAGCCTAATCTTTATCTTTATTGCCCTGCTTACAGAAACTGCCTCTCCATTTAAGCCTTATTACATTGTAACTAACAACTAATGGTTCTTGGCAGAATGCCCACACTTTCTGCACCTCAGCTGCTTCTCTGGAGGGGCTTGACTTTCTTAAAGGAGAAAGATTATTTTAAACTTTTTACACTGCTTTAGTGGTTCCTGGCACTGTCATTTTGTGTGTAATGCCAAGAGCCAAGAGGCAAGCTTGGGACTCTGTCTGATTTTTTTACTGCCTTTCTGGGGGCATGTGGTTTTTCCTAAGATCTGAATGATTTCTTTAGGATATCTTGTGAGGTGAGTGAGACCATCTTTAAGTGGTGCAAATGGATCTAAAGATTCCTTTTTCCCGCGTGGGAAGGGGTTTGTCAGTTTACTGAGCACAGGTCTCTGGGGATTCTTCAGTCATCGAGGTTGTCCCAAAGGTGCTTTTTTCAAGAGGTAACTGGATTTCCTTGGTTTCCAGAAAGACCAATTGCCTCTTAAAAAAGCGTCTTTGGGACACGAGTCTCTTGCATTTATTTGGAGTGGCCAAGGCATATGATTGCTCACTGATAGTAAGATTTTTTGTAAAAGGAGGTAGGGGTATGGATCCTCCAATTTGTTTTGGCTTTCTCTCATGATAATAAGGCTTAGTAACATGGCACTAGGCTTGAAGTTTATTTAGATCTCTGTAGCATATACTAACTTTATTGTGATCCTGACAAGCTTGGGAAGCTTGAAGCTGGGTCCCCTATATATTTTGTTAATTTGTCTCTTTAGCTCAGCATTTTGTAGCCCAAATATGCCCACCCACTTTCTGGAAAGCTTAAATGAAAGCTAAAGGCTTTCATTTTATGAGCAAGAACTGGCTGCTGATAGTTATCTTTGCATTTTAACTATTTTAATTCCTCAAGGTGCTATGGCATCCTGCCTGATTTGTAACTCTGGGTTGGAGGTGCTGCTAATGAAAAGGAAGGTATTCAGACAGAATGGTTTAGGTTTCCATGGTGGCTGTGGCTATCATTGATCTTCAGTGTGTATTCCCCCATTTCTAATCTAATGATTGATATTTAGGGCAGATTTTTGTAAACAAAGAAGCTTATTGTATTTTTGCACAGGTAATCCTTGACTTATAACAGTTCATTTACTAACCATTCAAAGTTACAATGGCACTGAAAAAAATGACTTATGACTGTTTTTTATATTTATGACTGTCGCAGCACCCCCACAGTCATGAGAGGCAGGCGAGATAAAGCACCCCTCAATGAATTGGCCACTCCCACACAGTGACATGACCACCCAGCCATGCCTACCCATCTGGTCATTAGAACGGAGAACCAGTTATTAAATTATTTAAAGCCTACCACTGGGTTAGGCCCCTGGTTGCTTTCTTTTAGAGAGCACCAGAATTTGGTCCTTTGTTAGTATCTTCATGAAAATGCAGGAGAAGCTATCCATTCAGGGATGGGTTTCTCCCGGTTCGCTGGTTACCTGCTTCATGGACGTGCTGCCAGATCGGCTGTCAAAAGCACGCTGCGCGGGATCGCATTCAAAAACTTCGTGGTATTCTGCAAATACTCTGA
>JANHGC010000240.1:139584-159320 GCA_027560395.1 Boaedon fuliginosus | reverse complement strand
AAGAGGTCCTTAAAGGGGGCGTGCATAAGTGCACTAGTGTGCCTACCGTCCCTGTCTTACTGTCTATCTAATTGTATACACTTCTTGTTCATGTTTATGTCCATGTTTACATGTTTATCTTTTATCTTGTTCATGTTGACAAATAAATAAATAAATAAATAAATAAATAAATAAAATGTCAGAAGGCCTTGCCTCTATCTCTGCTTCTGACGCAAAGCATCCATCAGAGTCTTCCCCAGACTCCAGGACTGGCCCAAGTTCCTCCCCAATCTCCTCACTGTCCGAGTCTGCTACCAGCTGGTCCACAACACATGGAGCTCAGTTCAACAGGTGCATAGAGTAACCAGGTTGATGTAGGCAGTGGTGGGATTCAATTTTTTTTTACTACCGGTTCTGTGGGCATGGATTGGTGGGTGTGGCTATGCAATCATGTGAGTAGGTGGGCCGCCCCACCCCCCTGCACCCCGTGTTTGGCCTAGAAAGCCACCCTGAAGGGTCATGGCAGCCAAATAGGGACGCATGGAGACTCCTGGAAGGGGCGGGGCAAGGAGGGGCCAATCAAAGGTGGTATTTGTCAGTTCTCCGAGCCAATCAAAATTACCGCTACCGGTTCCCCTGAACCTGATAGAAGTGGCTGAATCCCAACTCTGGATGTAGGAATTAAAGTGGAGTGATATGAAGAGGGAGATAGATTGATTATATGGATAAGATTATGTGTAAGACAGATTCTAAGTACTTTACCATTAAAAACTCACTGTATTTGTTGAGACCATATGAGAGGTCTCCAGGCAAACACATAACGTATGAGGCAATCTCAAAAAATCTCAACAATGACAAAGCAATTTACCTGGCTTTTTAACAATACAGTAGAGAGATAACTTTTTAACATAACTGTTTACCTCATTAATGCCATATGCTACCTGCATATAATGTTACTAAAATGCAAAAAATTGCTCTCATATATTAAATACAGACCAAAAATATATGCCATGGGAGACAGTAATAAATCAGTTTCTTTTTTATTTATCCAATTTAATAAAATTGGAACTCAGAGGAACCTATTGCCAAAATATGGAGGGAATCTTTTGGTCCCAAAATATTTCTCTTCATTCAGATTGTATGCATGAGATCTTTCCCATTGGGTTCCAGAATAAGCAAGACTATATCTAAAATTTTAGTGGGCACAATGAATAGGATAATGATATCAGTGGTGATATTCAGCCAGTTTGGCCCAGTTCGCAGGAACCGGTAGCAGTAATTTTCTGGGTTTCGCTGAACTGGTAAATATCACTCCTGGCTGGCCCCACCCTTCTTTCCCCACATGCAAGAGAAGGGCTCAGCTGCAATGGCTGTTACACGCAGAAGACAAACTCTGCAGGCAGCCCCATTCTGGCATTAAGAAATGCTGCACCCTTCTCTCTTTCTCATGCACGGGAGAGTTTAGCAGCTACTGTGGTGCTTCTTAGAGCTGGTATGAGGCTGCCCACGGAGTTTTCCCCATGAAACTACAATCTGTTTCACAGAGAAAACAGCCTTTCTGGCAGTGGCAGCCCCAAAAGTGGTGCTAAGAAATGCCGTCCCCTTCTCTCAGGGCCCGGCATTTCTTAGCGCTGCTTTTGGGCTGCTGCTGCCAGGGAGAAAACAAACTCCCCATCATTGGCAGCCCCAAAAGTGGCGCTAAGAAACACCGCCACCTCTCAGGGCACCGCATTTCTTAGCGCCACTTTTGGGGCTGCCGCGGATGGAGAGTTTGTTTTCTCTCCGCAGCAGCAGCCCCAAAAGTGGCGCTAAGAAATGCTGCATCCTTCTCTCTCGCATGCGAAAGAGCTAAGCAGCTGCCATGGCACTTCTTACCGGAGCTCAAGGATCAAAGGCAGGGTTGAGGGAAAGGAGCTAATCTTTCCACTCTGCAGGCAGCCCCGGTGTTAAGCAATCAAGCCACTCCAGCCCTCAACTTTTTTTCTTTTTTTCTCTGTCACTGAGAAAAATGTGGAGGGCCAGCGTGGCTTCATTGCTTAGTGCTGGGGCTGCTCACAGAGTGGAAAGGCTAGCCCCAGCCCTCTGCTGCCAGCCAAGGCAGCATTTGAGGAAAAGGGCAGAACTGTGGCTGCTTTCTGGGCTAAGTGGAAGAACCTGGCAGCGGCAGCGGCTCCTCGGCAAGAGGGACTGGCTTTTTTCTTTTTTTCTCTTTCACCAAGAAAAAACTGCCATCTTGACTTACTTATAAAGTAATAAAAGCAGAAGATTTCTTTATGCATCTCAAACTTCAGAATGATAGGAAATCATACTACTAATTACTATATTGACAATAGTGTCACTGAAATTTGCTAGAGGCCTTAAAAGGAGATTCAACAATCACATGTATTTGGATGTTAATTATTTCATAACTTAAATTATATTAAATCAACTGATTATAACTCTTTATTTTATATAGTCTACACAGTATTAGCAAAAAATGAGAGGATACACCCAGAAGAAGTACTGTGTGATACATTTGTATTAGATAGGAAAGCACAGAACGCTTACAGAAGCTTTGAAGAATAGCTATCTTGAATAACATATTCCTATAATATTTTCAAATGGTAAAATGAGAGGTGATGTATTTTGACACTTGAGAAGTGGAAGGAATTCTCAGCTTTTTTAAAAAGAAAAATGAAGAAGTTGTTTTCATAGCTAATAGCAGCCATATGTTTTTCACCCACAGTACCTTTTGTATGTGATGTTATGTGATAGGATGCCATCTGTTTGAAAAGAATTACTATAACAGCAAAGGGAGACATCTCTGTTTTGCACAAGTACTGTAAAATAATGTAAGGAAGGAAGAATTCCCTTCATTCACTGATATTTTGCCCTAGAAAGTAAAACTAAAATCAATATAATCTTACGTATGAACTTATCAACTTTGTACAGCTGCTTCCAGCCCTTTCATATGTCAGTAAATACTGAGAAAATATATAGTTGTTCATTTAAAAAAATTCTAATTCTTGGAACTTTCCCTTTAGTTTTATTTTTGTATCTGCTAGTTACCTCTGATTGGCAAAATCCTTGTGATTCTCAGCTCCATTGTCTGAAAAATTGCATAATTTGGGCAAAATTGCAAGTGAGATAAATGAAAAAGAATAAACAAAATACGAAGATGGAAAATGTTTTATTCTCTTCTCCCAAGCCTTGATCCCAATTAATGGGCTCAGTGTTGCTATTTTGAATACTTGAAAAAAAAACCCTCTAAAAATATGTATTATGTGTTTCACAAAACAGTAACTTTGGCCCTAAGTCTGAACTAAAATGTATTATTTAAATTCTAAATCAACATTTGTAGCTGATAATCAGACACGGCTCTATAGAAAAGTATATATATGTAGCTCAGGGTTGAATTATGGAGACCTTGGTACTCTTTGCATTTGATTATTTGCTTGCTTGCACAGTTTCATTACCTGACTAGGTACCATAATCATAAAGTATAGTATGGGGTTTGTTCCATGTCTATATACAATAGCTTATCCTGCCAGTGTTGATGGAGGTTTGGTTTTCTCATTGGCAGTTCCTTGATTAGGTTATTGTTGTCTGCTTGATTGTTTGACTGGTGATAATCTCTGCTTATCTGGATGTTGGCTGTTGGAGAGAATATGCTCTGGTCATTGTGTTTCCTTGCTTAGCTTTTTCTATTGTCTCTTTGAATACTGTGTAAATATGGGTTGTTTCTGTGTTTATTGATGGCTGATTTATCTGAATGTCAGGTTTCCAAGAATTCTCTAGCATTTTTGGATTCAGGATGGTTATGAACCCAATTGAAACTATGGTTGAGTCTTTCCATGTGTTATGAGTTTTCATTGTCTTCAGACTGCTAATTGGGGTTTATGAATGCACTCTGCTGGTCTTCTGCCTGTCTGTTCCTATATATTGGCTGTTACAGTCCTTACATTGTATGTTGTAGATGACTCCTGTTTTGTTTTGTTTTTCTTAGATTACTGGGTCTTTTGGTTTATCTGAGATATTTTTTCAGGGATTTAGTTGGCTTATGTGCTCTATGTAATTGTTGTAATAGTCTTGATTGTTTCTGCGATATTTTTTACATATGATACTGTTATCTTTTTCAAAGATTGTGCTAGTTGCTCTATAGTGGAATGTTAAATTGGTAATGGGGCATTTGGTTAGTATAGATTGTTTTTCTATAGATTTATGTTTCTAATTTCCTATCATTTCTTCTGCTGAAGATGAGCGAATTCCCTTCTGAATTTTATTTCTTTAAGAAGTTGTTAATAGTTTGTGCCTTATCTAGTTTTTCTTTTTTATTATGATGAAGATATTATCTATATACTGGATCCATGCTTTTGGTTGAATGTGTTGGAGTACTATAGTTTCTAGACATTGAATTACAGACTCAGCTATGGATTCTGAAGTGGTGAACCCCTGCATATACTTTTAATTTGTTTCCATCACATTGAAAGTAGGCTTAAGGGAGAGATAGATAAGATTCATGATTGTGATGTTTTATCTTAATGAATTTGTTTAGGTCTGGTGTGTTGTGTAATACTGCTGTCATGAATTCATTCACTAGTTCTGGGTTGATGGATATAAAAAGTGCTGTCACATCAAATTAAATCATAATTTCATGCCCTATTTTTAGGTCTGATTTTCTGTAGCCACTGTAGTGTAGAATTGGTAGAATATTCACTCCCCTCTGTAAAATTTTCAAATCTATTTTGTAAATTATTTGGTTATGTTGTGGGTTGGTCCCCTGGAAGTCATACATTTGGAGAAAGAGGTATGTTAGGATTGTGTATTTTGAGGCATTCATAGAAGCATGGAAGGATGACTCCACCACTTTTCATCTACCATTGTTCTTCTTTTGCCATTTGCCATTTCTTGGTTAGGTCACTAAAGTTTCTCTTGGTTAGGTTGTCTAGTTTCTGTATTGGAATGGTATTTAGTAGAATATAGATTTCTTCATCCTTTAATAATACTTTGGCTCTTTATGTATATTGGGTGCTCTTCATGATATCTGTGTTTTAGCCTTCATCTGTTAGTTTAGTCCTTTAGGTTTTGAGGGCTGCTGTGTTCTCAGCTTTATTACCATAAATTTTTATCTGTAAAGGTTTCCCACAAAATTGAATTCTGAAGTCCTCAGTCCTGGTTCTTTTATAGGACATGGGTATAATAGAAATCCATTGTGGGAATAAAATGATGCAGATGCTTTTGAGACACAGATGACAATTTATTTCAAAAATGGCACAAAGAGCATATAAAAGGGAAAAATGCACACAAAAGAGGGCAAGTTTTATGAAGAGTGAATTTATTTTTTAAATATATACTTTATTAGCACATGAAAATCTGAAATGCATTAGGTTGATTTAATTGAAAATGAATGAGAAAGAAATGTGTAAATATAAATTTAGGGCTGTTCTATACAAAGCTATTTAATCTAGGACAGATGTGAATGAATACTGAATTTGGATCACATGCTACAACACTGTGAAAAATTGTCATAAGTCACTTTTTCAGTGCCACTGCAACTTTAAATGGTCATTAAATGACCTTTGTAAGTTGAGGACTACCTGTATTTTTGGAAAGAGAAAAAGTTAAACTGGGAAACTAGCAGCTCATTGTTCAATAAGTGTTTTAAAGGTTTTCCTCTTTTACTTTGAAGTTTTTTACTTCAAAAAATCCTTTCAAGCTAAAATGCAATGTCAGTTGGATTCTTGCTTCCATTCATCTTTGAAAATTCAAGTCATGAATACACATTCAGAATTCGGTAAGACTTCTTAGTATGCACCACTGCTAAACATCCAGGATAGGAGTTTCTAAAGTACTGTAGTTGTTTTGCAGCTGTTAGCCATTTACAGGCATGTAAAATAGACATGCATATTGGCCCAATTTCTTCTCTCTCTCTTTCTCTCTCTCTCTGCCTTGGTCCAAGCATATAAAATTTTGAAATCTGAGAACTGTGGTCTTAAGCAATGTGTATTATATAAAGCCTATCCATTTTGTAATAAACTGGAAACCTCCCCTCTGTTGCTTTGTGCAAATGTTTTATTTTAGCTTAAACCTCTAAAAAACCCTCTATGATTTATTTTCTTTTTTAATATTTATTTATATTGGCCTTTGGAAATTCCCCTGCTTTTTTATCTTTGTCAAAATTTCTGATTCAATGTAGATCCAACTTTCATACTAAATAACAATTAAACTATTTTCATAACGAAAGCCTGAAAAAGTTATTGGCTTGTCAATTTAATGCAAAAATACATTTAAAAAATACACTTTTTGTTCTGCTTCCATGCTGTGAGACACCCAACCATAATTGCTAAACCATTATTTATGGTTAAGGTGAATCCAGCAAACTATGATTTATTAAATATATCGTGATTAAGTACATTTCCAGAAAAAAGACAATTGTTTGAGCAATGAAAACACCGTTACATATAAAAAAAAATTTCATTTATTTATTTACTTAGAGGGATTATTGGGTACTCCAAAGTGTAACTAAATATTGTATACTTCCCAAATGCATAACCTTGGATTCAGAAAACAAGTGTTATAATAAAATTTAAAAGCAATGCAATTTATGTCATTGTATAAATAAAAGTGGAAATCAAATTCAATACAATAAAAGCCAAATGATTATTTGGAAGGATAGTTATAATTCGCCGCCTCGAGTTCCCCATTGGGGGAAGAGAGGCGGGATATAAATCTAACAAAATAAATAAATAACAATTCAGCTCCATAGGATTGATATTTAGAAGAAATATCTATTCACTTTTCTAAAAATCTGGGTGGGGCAGGGGGGAATCTAGATATCTGGCTCCTGAAGGTGATGTCACTAGATGAGGGACACAGACAGCACTTCCTGCTAGTTTATTAAATAGGCAGATGCCATCAGGAGAAAATGGCAATAAAGTTACCCTGGACCTAAAGTACGTAGGGCTTTAAAAGTGATGAGCACCTTGAGTTACACCCTGAAGTCAATGGACAACCAGTGCAGCTCTTAAAAAAGAGATGATATACGGTGCCTTAGAGTGCTCCCAAAACTATTTCAGTTGCTGCTGGGCCATTACAGGTTCTAAATATTCTTTGATAACAAATAAAGTACATTGTAATAGCCAATGTTGAGAGATGACAAAGGAATGAGCTCAATGAGTAACATTTCCCATTCCCCCCTGACCCTCAAGACAGAGCTGTAAGTAAAAGTTGTCTCTCAGAAACTTTCAACCCATCTATTTTTCAGCTGGAAACTGGGATAGTTTCTTCAGGATTCAGGTCTGATTTGAAATAAGTTTTCACCCTGCCTTACTAAATCTTTCTTTCCATCACTGTAAAATAGATTACTCAAGCAAAAATGTGGGCATAGAAGCAATAGGAAGAGCAATCTGTTATGGTATGATACTTTTAATGATTCAATCTTATTTAAAAGAAAGGGGATTTGAAACTATACATCCATGCACTCTTGCAAATAAACAAACAAGCCTTAAAGTTGAAGATCAGAATGCCTTTAGCTTCAGTAGACCGATGTCCTTAGAGCTGGTTTCTTCTGGGATTTTTATTACAATATTGAGTGAGAGACTGCCAATATACATCCTTTATGCACAACATTTGCTTTGCAGGGAACACTGGTCACTGGTGTAAACCAAATTAAAAACAAGAAATAAATGAATTTAGAAAAATAGTGCAAATTAGTTATAATACATACTAGAGAAAGAGAGATGGAGAAAGGGATGAAAGAAAAAGAGAGAGATGAGAGATGAGAAAGAAAGAGGGGGAAAGAGATGAAAGAGATGAGAGGGGGAAAAGGGAGAAAGGGAGAAAGAGATGAGAGAGAAAAAGATATGAGAGGAGAAAGAAATGAGAGGAAGGAAGAAAGAGGAAGAGAGATGAGAGAGGGGGAGAAAGAGAGGAAGAAAGAAAGAGGGAGGGAGGGAGAAAGGATGAGGGAGAGATATATGAGAAAGCTAGAAAGATGTGAGAGATGAAAGAGGGAGAAAGAGATGAGCGGGAGACAGATGAGAGAGAGAGAGAGAGAAAGAGGAGAGAGTAAGATAGAGGAAAAGGGAAGAGAGATGAGAGAGAGGAAACATGATACAGAGAAAGAAAGGGAGAAAGAGATGAGAGAGAGATGACGAAGGGAGAGAGATGAGAGAAAGGGTGAAAGAAAGATGAGAAGTGAAGACAGATGAGAGAGAGAGAAATGAGAGAGAGAAAGAGGGAGAAGAAAGGGAGAAAGAGAGACAGATGAGAGAGACAGAGAAAATGAGGTGAGAGAAAGAGAGAGGGGGAAATGGAGAAAAAGAGATGAGAGAGGGAGGGGGAGAATGACACAGAGAGAAAGAAAGAGAGAGGAGAGAAATGAGAGAGAGAGAAAAAGAAAGAGAGACACAGATGAAGAGAGATACCTGTTTCCCAGTTAAAAGAAAATACCAAGAGCCACAAAACCTGGGCAGGCAAGACTGGGTGGGGGTCATGTGACTGGGTGGGAATGAGTGATGTTGAATTGGCCACACCCACCCAGGTTTTGTGGCTCCTGGTGTTTTCTGTGGGAAATGGGTCCAAATGGCTCTTTGACTGTTTAAGGTTGCAGACTCCTGATTTAGTGCAAGGAAAGGTGCCAACAAAAACAATCAAAATCCTCTGGTTTTATTTCAAAGTCTTATGCTTATGAAGGAAGTGATCCAATTTTAGCCTTCAATAATTTCATCTCAGGAAATGGTCCTCATCAAGATATCTTCTTTTGAATAGGCCTATAATGTCTCATTAGTCAATTCATAAAAAAATGTAGGTCAAGCAATGCTGCTATTACCTGTTACGTGAATGCCACAAGGAAGATTCATTTGTCCTACTCCTTGAATATCTGCCATCAGTCTGCTTTTCCTTTCTCCTCCAAAGGTTAACTTAGTTTGCCTAGGATATGTGGCTGGAGATTTACTTCAGTGATAATACTGAGTTGGCAACTGCATTTGCATGCATGTCAGCTGACCATAAATCTAGTGGTTCAAACCACTTGAAGCAAAACAAAACAGTTTTTTTCTAAAAAGTTAATCTTAGGTTCACTTATTTTATAAATAGTTTAATAAAGTTTAATTTGTCTAGTTTTCAGCAGCAGCAGAAGCAGAAAATCAGACTGGTTTGTTCTAGCCACCAAATCTTCTACATGTTTTTAAAAACTACCCTGCCTAAGGGAAATGGGATTCCAAAACAGTAAAGGGAAACAACGTTTTACTTCATCCCTTCTGTAATGGTTCCAAATTCAATCAGGCTACTGCTGGATTTTTGTTGCAATTGTTTAAGAATTGTCATTATGCCAGTTTCTACAACGTTGACAAGAATATTTGGTCTCACTAACAATGCTTAGCACCAGACTAGTTTCAAGATATTGTAGTCTATTTCCAAAGTCAAATAGCACTTTACAAAAACACTATCCTTTTCCAGTCTTTTACCCAAAGTTAATGCAATTAATACCACTTACCTGCACTATTATCCCTATCTAATCCAAACAATAAACTACTAAACAACAAAATAGGTAATTTCTTCCAGTACCATGGATAGTTCCAAGTAACAAAAAAGGTTGCTGTTTTAACTGCCTTTAATCAACCCATTTTTCACTCCCCAATCTACTATAAAATTATAGCTTCTTAAAAAGTTGTTAATATGGATATAAATCTTACTCCTTTCACCATGGAAACCAAATTATGAATAATCTAAATTTGTTTGTTTTGTCTGATAATCTTATCATTAATTCTATAGATCTGTCATGTTCTACCGAATGTTCAGCATGTTTTTTGCCAACATGGCAAAAAAAAAATGTGGGGCTTCAGCATACATCCTCAACTGACCCTACAGACCCTGCTGAAGATATATACGAGGATTTCCTGTTCTATTTTTAGATCTTCTGAGCATCCAATTTGTTCCTGAAATTCTGCTTCCCCTTGAATCCTGTCTCCTGATTTGACTCAGTGCTTTCTAGCAATCCCATCTGAGACTGCTGCCTAAGGCCAGCCCTGATTTATGACCACTGGAATATTTGTGAGGTGGTTGGTGTCATATGTTTTACGGTCACAAGCCCAGATACATAATATGGAGAGAGGTCAACGTTTTTAGTGTTAGAGTAAATGTGTCTTCTTTGATAAATCCACTAGATGGTGCTCATGCCAAAGGCAGTGCTTCAAGCAAAAAATATTTTCTTTTTACAGTACTAGGTAAGCTATGGGGTGGAAGAGTGGCTGCACCACAGGCTGAATTTGCTCAGAGTGAGAGTTTTGGTTTAAGAGAGCTATAAAAAATAAAGAGAAAAAGTGTGTGTGTGTGTGTGCGCGCACACACGCACAATATGTATGTATGTATGTATGTATGTATGTATGTATGTATGTAGGAAACATGTAAACAATGGAAACATCCTGCAATGGATAGACAATGGCTAAAATAATGATTTTAACTGCTGTTGCTTTTGAACAAAAGAATCATATAGAGAAGGATGCAGGCAGGAAACATTCCTTGTCTCACCATCTGTGAGGAATTATGAGGTGCTCCATTTCAGTGATGGTGCTGAAGTTCCATTCTTTGACTTTTTTCCATCTGAATCTTGCTTCCTGCAATATTTTATTTTCTCCTCATTCCCACCCTTGCCAGTGTTTTCACTGTCAGTTTTTTTTAATTAATCCTTTTGTAATGTGTTAATCCTTTTGTAATGCAGTAGAGTGGCTCATTATTAGTTATGTGGTGCTTTTAGTCCATTTCATAACATCTAAACAGAGGTTTAATATTAAATTTGTTATCTGATTATCAGTAACTTGTATCCAGCTATAATACAAATACAGTCACATAAATTACAGTTTGGTAATTAAATGGTCTCCTTCATGGATCACTGCTTTGTCATGGCGAAGGGACTTGCATAGCACAATGAAGCTATGAGCTATGCCGTGTAGGGCCACCCAAGACAGATAGGTCATAGCAGAGATCTCTGACAAAATATGATCCACTGGAGAAAGAAATGGCAATCCACTCCAGTATCTTTGCCATGAAAACTCCATGAACAGTACCAAAAGGCAAAAAGATATGCCATTGGAACATGTGTCCCCCAGGTCAGAAGGTGTCCAATATGCTACTGGGGAAGAGCAGAGGGCTAGTACTAGTAGCGCCAGAAAGAATGAAGCAACTGGGCCAAAGCCAAAAGGACGCTCAGCTGTGGATGTATCTGGTAGTGAAAGGAAAGTCTGATGCTGTGAAGATCTATACTCCATAGGAACCTGGAATGTAAGATCCATGAATCAAGGCAAACTGGACGTGGTCAAACAAGAGATGACAAGACTGAAAATAGACATCTTAGGAATCAGCGAACTAAAATGGACAGGAATGGGTGAATTTAATTCAGATGACCATCAGGTATACTATTGTGGGCAAGAATCCTTCAAAAGAAATGGAATAGCCTTCATAGTCAATAAAAGAGTAGAAAAAGCAGTACTGGGATACAATCCCCACAATGACAGAATGATTTCAGTTCAAATCCAAGGCAAACTATTCAACATAACAGTAGTCCAAGTCTATGCCCCAACCATTGTGCTGAAGAGGATGAAGGTGATCAGTTCTATGAAGCCCTACAACACCTCCCAGAATTAACATCATAAAATGATGTCCTTATCATCATAGGGGATTGGAATGCTAAAGTAGGAAACCAAAGATAACCGGAATAACAAGCAAGTTTGGCCTTGGAGTACAAAATGAAGTAGGGCAAAGGCTGGTAGAATTGTGTCAAAAGAATACTATGGTCATAGCAAACAGTCTTTTCCAACAACCCAAGAGACAACTCTCTGCATGGACAATACCAGATGGTCAACACACAAATCAGATTGACTATGTGCTCTCCAGTCAAAGATGGAGAAGCTCTATACAGTCAGTAAAAACAAGACCAGGAGCTGTCTGTGACTCAGGTCATTGCAAATTTTAGGCTTAAATTGAAGAAAGTAGGGGAACTAAATGGAATTAAAGATCAAATTTCCAACATATGTTGGATCATTGAGAAAGCTAGGGAGTTCCAGAAAAACATTTACTTCTGCTTCACTGACTATGCTAAAGTCTTTGATTGTGTGGGGAACAACAAATTCTGGCAAGTTCTTAAAGAGATGGGAGTACCAGACCATCTTATTTGTCTTTCGAGAAACCTATATGTGGGTCAAGAAGCAACAGTGAGAAATGGACACAGAATCACTGATTGGTTCAATTTGAGAAAGGAGTTTGACAAGGCTGTATACTGTCGCCTTCCCTTTTTAACTTATATGCAGAGCACATCATGAGAAAGGCGGGGCTAGATGAATCACAAATTGGAATTAAGATTGCAAGGAAAAATATCAACAACCTCAGATATGCAGATGATCCCACTCTAATGGCAGAAAGTGAATAGGAACTAAAGAGCATCTTGATGCGGGTGAAGGAGGGGAGTGCAAACGTTGGTTTGAAATTCAACAGTAAGAAAACTAAGATCATGGCATCCAGCCCTCTCAATACCTGGCAAATAGATAAGAAAGAAATGGAGATAGTGACAGATTTTATTTTCCTGGGCTTCAAGATCACTGCAGATGGGGACTGCAGCCAAGAAATTAAAAGACGCTTGCTCCAGGGAGGAAAGCTATGGCAAATCTAGACAGCATACTAAAAAGCTGAGACATAGCCCTGCCAACAAAAATGCATATAGTCAAGGCTATGTTTTTCCCAGTTGCAATGTATGACTATGAAAGTTGGACCATAAGGAAGACTGAGCGTCAAAGAATTGAGGCTTTTGAACTATGGTGCTGGAGAAGACTCTTGCGAGTCCCTTGGACTGCAAGGTGATCAAACCGGTCAGTCCTAGAGGAGATCAACCCTGACTGCTCTTTAGAAGGCCAGATCCTGAAGATGAAACTCAAATACTTTGGCCACCTCATAAGAAGGAAGGACTCACTGGAGAAGAGCCTAATGCTGGGAAAGATTGAGGGCAAAAGAAGGGGACAACCGAGAATGAGGTGGCTGGATGGAATCACTGAAGCAGTTGATGCAAGATTAAATGGACTCCAGGGGATGATAGAGCACAGGAAGGCCTGGAGGAACATTGTCCATGGGGTCGTAATGGGTCGGACACGATTTTGCAACTAACAACAAGAAGAGGTCACAGCAGGTAGAAAATACTGTGTGCCATTTGCATTTCATGAGACAGCACTGGATCTAAGAGCACTTCCAAATGAACATTTTCTGTGGTATTTCTGGACTGGCGAATTATTTATCTGCCCTGGCTCAGTACTGATAGGATTCCATAACATGTTTTGATTCTCATCTGACCTATTTCTCCATCCAGAAGAGAGTTCCCCAAGCTTTCTGGCTTTGCAGACCAATGGGGAAGAAGACAAGAGAGGATGATTCTGCGCAAACGCCTGGAAAGCATACATAAGTGCAGTTTCATTTGCGTGAACAGCTGGCATATGTGCCTGCTGCTTGCACTAATGGAGCACATATGCAAGTGCTCACCTGCTGCTTGCGCAAGTGGGGATGCATGCACACTCACCTGCTGCTTCTGTGGCCCGATTCCAAACGGCTCAAGGCCCGGTAATGGGCTACGGCCCAGGGGTTGGGGATCCCTATGTTAGTGCTTTGGGGAATATTTCCAGTCTAAATGAAAGCACTGCCATTGTGTATCCATATGAAATTAATACAATTACTTATTAAGATTTTAATTATGTCAATTAATTATGATGGGTAATTACATAAGTTATATAAATTCTTATTGCTGTAATCTGATACATTGCTTTGAAGAAATTTGAAGAAATAATCCATGAGAATGGACTTGCATTTTTCAACCTCTTTCAAGCCTTCAAAACTGATTTAAGAAGCTCATTTAGCCAGAGTCAAGATCAGATAGTATTTATTAAAGTAAAACATGCTCTTTTTAGAAATAATTGCTCATAACATGACTGTAAAATATTTTTGTGCCATTTTATCTATTTACTACTAAACTCTCCTATCTTAACTTTTAACTGGGCAAAATGGTACATCACAGGGCAAAACATTTTTCAACCAAGCTACCTCAAATGGGTTCTTACAGAATACAAGCAAAACTTGGGATCCATGACTCCCATGGAATTGAAATTTGACAAAATACAAAATGTCATAAAACTTCTCCTGTGGTCAACTTTGGATGTTTGACTGCTACACAGTTCAACATAGGCTCCTTTCAAAGCCAATACATTTTTGAATCTCTGTCTGAATTTTTAAGAACTTCCAGTACAATAGAAACGTTGTCATTGTTAAAGGGATTAAGGAATCTGGTAAGGAAATATATCTGAGATGACCACCCAGAAAGTGACAGGTTTGTCTAATTTTAAGTTTTATTTATTAACATTTGTTTTAAAGAATGTACTTTTTAAATCTACAGTTCATTTCAATTAATAACCAAATTTGAGTAAATTTATTCTAAAACAGTATTTCTTGTTGCTGGTAGACTGGTTATTATAAGTTGACTCATTGAATCTTTATGATCCTTGAGTGATTGGAAGATATCTCTTCCAGTAAATCCTGAATAACCATAGCTTCTTAATCAAAATCACTTTGTGATATTAACTACCGGTATATTCCTGTTCACTTCAAGATTTCAAGCACACTATGGGAAGATAATTGATTGGCAGTCATTGTTGGGTCAGTATGAATGCTTTATTACACAAAAATATTGTAAACTTCATTGTGTATGTCTGAGGAATGTCAGATGTGGTTGCTTATCTCTTGAGTAGCTGCATGAATGAACTTGAAATACAGTAATTTGTATCTCTGAGATGGATTTTAGTAACTTTTCTATGGGATGCTTCGTCTCAAGTTCTTTGATTTTGCAAGGAGGTATCCAATATTATTTTTTTTACAATTATGTGACAGGAACCAAATAGGTGAAGCCAGGACACACAATAAAATAGACTGAATTAAAATTTAAATAAAACTTAGAACTTCCAGGGTGACTTCTGGCGATACTGGGTGCGAGACATACGAGCTCTGCGATTTCGCCCCAGGCCCACTGAACTGAGGACCCATAGCAGGGTCTGAAGCTTCCTAAAGGGAAGGTCCAGCGAAGGAGCGTGGTGGGAGAGGTAGAGGGCACACGCTCCTCTCCTTCACCCACCGTGAGCTCTAGCCGAAGATCAGATAGGATGGAGCCAGAAATGGCATAAATCTAGCTTGGAACACCCTGGGGAAAGCAAGCGCAGGAAGAAGAGGAAGAGACCCAATCAGAGGCTGGACTGGGTAAGATGAGATTTGGAGCGAGATCACGATCCCCAAGATAGTTTAAAGCCAAATTGCTGTGAATGGGAAAGTGGCAAAAGGAAAGTGACGCAGCGCATTACCAGAGAGAGGTACCCACTCCCCGGACTGGATGAGACAGATGGAACGCCAGAGCTTTGAGTAAGAAAATTTAAACTAAATTTGGACAATAATTGTACTCTTTGGAATTAAATATACCTTGGGATTTTATCTTTTTGATTTTAAAAATGGATAATCAAGAATGGAAGAGCCCAGCCCTGACTCGAAACCACTGTACCGTGATTCTTGATGCTTTAGAGGAAATACGAACAACAGGCAACGCATGGTGCAGATGAACTCGGAGAAGCAGCAGGCGAGTGGAGAGAAGAAGCTGACGAGAATTTAAAAATGGGAACGCGACGAAAAGAAGATGGAGACATTAGAACTTACTACGCAGCAAAAAAGAATCTAACATAGAGAACAAAATTAATGAAAAAGGACAGCAAACGAGTCAAGAGGGAGTAGGAGTGAGAGCTGTTAAAAACAAAGAGACAATAAAATTAAATACTAAATGTAATATTAAATTAATGAAGGGAAATAAGGACAAGGAAGATGAAAAAAGCCAGAAGGACACTAGTAAGTGAGAGGGGAGAGGGAGGGGGATGGACTTCCAAAAGGGATGAAGGATAGAAGAACTGTAGAAATAAGATGAACTGAGTAGTAGTACTAAGATGTTTTTTATTAAGGGATGTTTTTAATAAGGGATTGTTATTAAATATTGGATTTTTACATATAATAATTATATAATAATTGTATAATATTAAGTACTATGAATAACTGAATAATTACAACTTAGAAAACTATGAATGTCATGTGATAAAATAATGGATGAAATATTTTAATATAAGTCCGGGTTAAATGGGAAAATAAATTCTCTTAGTACTATTTTACATATATAGGGCAGAGAAGGAAGGGGAAAACTAAGAATGAAGAGAAAGAATTTATAAGGATAAAGGGATAATTAATTATTTAGTGAATTTTTTTTAGTGAACATTGTTGTTTTTATATTTACATTAATATTGATATAGGAAATTGAGGAAGTAACCAATATGTGTAACCCAGGATGCCACGAATGGACAATGTATGTTTTAAATTTCTTTTATTGAAAAAATAAAAAATATTATACAAAAAAAATAAAAATAAAATGTAAATAAAACTTTATTAATTGGAGACGCTATAAAGACTTGCACTAGATTTAGAATTTCTATTGAAATAGTAAATGAAAAATTACAATGGTAAATTTGGATAGAATGTCACCAACCACGCCCATGCCTCAAAGGAGGGAAAAGATTATGCATCCATAATATTGGGGACAGACTGGAGCATAGCACACAATGTCTTAGATCAGACATTTTCTCTTAACCAAATGAACTAAGGATTAAATGTGAACTTATCTGGAGCCTTTAATAAATCTCTGGAACTGAACTCTGATCTTCTACAACCCAGGCTATTGTTTTATAGCACGAAGATGGGAGTTACATTTTTACCTGTTCTACCGGTTATGTACATACATTGAAAATATGTATTTATTTTGGACTGATTCCGGGTGTATATCAGCATCCTACAAAAAACTGTTTTAAAAATGCAGATGGGATATCTGGTCCAATTAAAACAATGTGTTCTCTCCTTTAATATCTTCCAGTCAGTAACCGCAACCTTGTTCTTTGAACACTGAATAAGGAATATTCATCATTGCCCTATATTATTCAAAAAATAGAGTCCTCATCTTAATCATAATTTGGACCAGAACTTCTGTTGCTAAGTAATCTAGTGGTGAAATGACTCACACCTGATTATACAGCTTTTTTGCCAAGGTTTTTGAACAAATTCTGCTTCCCCTATTGTCTTTGCTCTTTGGAAGTCCTGGGAAGGTCACAAATGGCAGTCATGATTCCAGGTCACTGCAATCATAAATAACATACTGGTTTCCAAATGCCTGAATTTTGGGACTCTGGGGATGCTGCAAGTATATCTTGAGTGTGTGGAATTACTTTTTTTAGTGCCATTGTAATGTCAAGGTTATTAAATGGAAGAATGTAAGTCAAGCACGATCTTAGGTGTTTTGAGCCAAAAAGTAGATATTGGCAGCAGTTTATGAACTTGCTTTGGTAACACCAGGCTTTTGCATCAAATGCATTAGAAGTACAAACAGCTATTGAGTGTTTTATATAGTTTAGTATACTCAGTCTGCTGATTTTTCTAAGGCTGTGCCTTCTAGATATGCTAATTTACAATTCCTGCCTGGCTAGATGATGATGGAAAATATAATCCATAAACCCAGAGAGCACCATCAGGAAAGTTTTGATTTTTCCTGAGGAATCTATGACCAACATGTTTCTATAGCACCCAAGTTATTGTTATTTTAAAACTATAACTACAATCAGTGTGCAGCTGATTAGATTGTACTCAGTTTCAATTTCATTTGAAACAAAACATTTAATGAGAGAACTTAAAACCTCAACAGGATGAGTTGGCATTACAAGGAAATCCTGGGTCTATAGTCAAATTGTGAAGTAGGAAGTCTATTAAAAGCAGCAAAAACCACTTCCATGATGTTACTCAGAAAAACCATAATTGTATGAAGTTACTATGAAAGCTTGATCCGAAGGCAACTCAGTTCTTGTTTAAAGCATAGTATTGATTAGTCTGGAAGGTGATTCATATTTGGGATGCAGGCAGAAAAGTCTGTTTTAAGCCAGTATCAACTTATGCATAATGGAATATGCACCAGAGCTCTAATGACATCTATATTAGCAAGGTAGAAACTTACAAATAGGTTTTTAATTAAACCCCGTTTGACCCAATAATTTTGTTTTGTATGTAAAAAACCAGCTTCTTAAATTGGCTTGGAAAGCAACTGGAAGACAGCACTGTTACCTGCTGGGGTGATTCAGAGAGCACCAAGGATTCCACTGTTTATTTACAATTTCATGGCAGCAACATCTTCACATTATGCACTAGCTGGAGTTGCCAGAACTTTTGAAGGGCAATACTGCATAGAGCACATTATATAGAATCTGTTCGCCTTCATGCTGCTCATTCTTCCACTTTTCCCAGCATTAGAGGCTTCTCAAGAAAGATACATATTTGTATGATGAACTCATCTAGAGTTAGATGAGCTCAGCTAGAACTCAATGTACAAAGATGTATCGTTCTTGAGAAGTCTCTAATGCTGGGAAAAGTGGAAGAATGACCAGCACTAAGGCAAACAAGCTTCATTGCACTACAATGGGTGCACTATTAAAGACCTTCAATTTAGGCAGTAGATAATTAAAAAGCTGATTACAGGTATTAAAGCTAGGTCATTTTCTCCAGAAAGGTGCCCAGTTGTACAAATGCATTTCTAGTGTTACTGTTGTTTCTCACTGCCAACATTTGCTAACAAAATACTGAGCATTCTGCTCAAATGCTTGATGGTTCATTAGGTGTATAACTTTTCTAGATTTTGTGTTCTTAACTTTGGAATGGCTTGTTTACTGCCTAATGGGCCCTTTGTCTTGATTAAATCCCAACGTCTTCACTGCACCCCATATTTTACTATATTTCTAAATGGGAACCTCAAGATTATTTTTTTAAATTAACTATTTTAATAATTATTAAATAATCGGGATTATTATATCAATTGCATTTAGGCTAATTAAATACAAAACATGAGAATCATTTACAGGAAAAATTGTTTTTATAAAATTGTTGAGAAGATACCTCAAATTTAGATGATCTGTTGGAACAAAATATATTTGCAATTCAGAAAATAATTCCAGAAAACCAGTGCTTCCCAAAGGAATGCTATAACCAAAATAAGCTTTGCATGCAGGTTCCTGGAATACTTAAGATACGTTAGGAAAAAGGAAAACTGTTTACAACTTAGACACCGTGTGCTCAATATTTTGATTATATACTATGATGTACAAACCACAGTAATTGAATGCACATAGCACATAAATAGCTAATACCTAATTCTCCTTCCTATTTTTCCCCACAACAATCCTGTGAGGTCCTATTATATTAGCTCTTACTTTGTTCAAGGTAGCACATCCTCTATCCATTTACATTAAGAGTATTAAAACAAGCTGGTAGGATAGCTATGTCAACTTCTGTCATGTGGTCACATTAAGGGCATTTTGGAACCGGCAGTAAACAGTCTAAGCTCTAGTCCATAAAGTACTTTATCATGGACTGACAGTATTAACTGTTTGGAGGTCAGCTAGAAAATACTGTATAATTGAGATGTCTCAAACACGAATTAAAAAATCAGAAGTTATAATGTAACTTGGTTCTAGCTTAATATAGTTATGTCAAGCCAGCTATGGTGGACCATAATCCATGGTTGAATTCCGAGACAACCCAATTAACTGATGATCTAATGCAGTGTTTCCCAACGTGGGGCCCACGCCCCACAGGGGGGCAATTTGATTGTTAAGGGGGGCAATTCGAAAATGGAC
>JANHGC010000240.1:113420-124148 GCA_027560395.1 Boaedon fuliginosus | reverse complement strand
ATAATAATAATAATAATAATAATAATAATAATAATTTATTAGATTTATACCCCGCCTCTCTTCACCTGAAAGGGGAAACTCGAGGCAGCAAATACATTTCACAGTTGAAAACTGTGTATATTGTGGGAGGAAACCATTTTTTTTAATTGAGAGATGAAAGTATATTTAAATATGGGGTTTTTTTTTTCTTTTCATAAAATGCAAATTCTGGAAGGGATTAGGTGGCCCAGATATCTAGATGAGCTCATTTTAAAAATGGCTTGAACTCACTCAAGTTCATTCTTCAGAAGAATATCAACCAATCAAAAGAAAACCCGTATTTCTCGTTCCCATTTAAGAATCTCATAGTTTCTCAAATTTTTTGGATGGTGAAATTTAGTCATCCTACCTAAATTTAATGGCTAATTTGTCTGAATGCCAAGCATTGCAGCAATCCAAAGCACCTATGAACGTTATCAAAAAGTGCCTGCTACTCCAACAATTACAGTTCAACCAACACTAACTAGGAAAATGGTAACACTACCATATATCAAAAATATTTATTTTATTAATCAAATTTATACCCCGCCTCTCTTCACCCGAAGGGAACTCTTAGCACAACCAACATACTGTTTCATCCACATACCGTAGTATCACCAATACATAGAAATCAACTAAAGCCCTCCCAAAATCTGAAGTAAACAAAAGACCCAGTACCTAAAAAAAAAAATGAGGTTTAGGTCATTCCATTGTCTAGTCATTATTTTTTTCATACTAATTTCCCTGTACAGTTTAGTTAATCCATAAATAATAATAATAATAAATGAAAATACAGTCAAACATGTTTTTATGGCTAAATTATCTTAATTATCTCTTTATGGTTGTATGATTGCATTTTCTAGAAATTGTGTGGTTGCAGTGATAGCCAGATCTTTTTATAAAGCATCAAAAAGTCTATTCCAGAGTATTTTGAGTAAA
This sequence comes from Boaedon fuliginosus, assembly GCA_027560395.1. Classification (NCBI taxonomy): domain Eukaryota; kingdom Metazoa; phylum Chordata; class Lepidosauria; order Squamata; family Lamprophiidae; genus Boaedon; species Boaedon fuliginosus. The sequence goes on along the minus strand of JANHGC010000240.1, from coordinate 123,191 downwards.
ATTGAATTCTCAGGTTTTCATAATTGGATATTATTCTATATACACTAACAGTTTCCTTAAAGTAAGCTCCACTGAATACTGAACTATAAATGGGCAAATAAGTTAATATAAACAATACTTTGGTAGTAATTTATATCAGTACTATATCAGTTCAGGATTAGGAAACTGAATATTTGCATAGGGGAAAATGTCCATAGGGGAAACATTGTAACACGGAGTAGATACACATATCATACTTAATCCTGAAAAAAATCATGCTAAGCAACCTAGCTTCATTAGAATTTAGTAAATTGCATGAACCTAAGCTATAAAAATTTATACTGTAATTCAACAGAAGGCTAACTAATATTTTGGCCAAAATATTTACACCAAATACAGTGGACACTGAGGTTCATACCTACTGAACTCCCTTTCCTAATTTCCTCAATCAATGCTGAAGAAGTCTGATACTCTTCAGATATATTAAGATTATACTCCTAGAATCCCCTTTGGTCAAGCTAATCAGGAGGTGATAGTTTTAATGCATCTGGAAATCACCACAGAAGCTTAATACTTAACACTGATAGGGATCAGAGTGCAGCCAGAGAAACTAATTCCTATGCACTGTAACATTCTACAGATTTTCTAGGTACTTATTCTGTATTATAAACTCTTGAAAATGAAGTATTATTTCAAAATGTAATTTCCTCAGTCTGCAGTTTGAAGAAATACAGTTCAGGTATAATTTTAGCATACAGTTGGTTTTTTTCAGTTCTACAAGTATTGGCAACTAAAATCAATGGTGGAGTAGAATTTCGATTTGACTGGCATATTTTTGTTGTTGTTGTTGTTAGTTACGAAGTTGTGTCCAATCCATCGCGACCCCATGGTCAATGTTCCTCCAGGACTTCCTGTCCTCTACCATCCCCCAGTCCATTTAAGCTTGCACCAACTCCATCCAGCCACCTCATTCTCTGTCGTCCCCTTCTTTTGTCCTCAATCGCTCCCAGCATTAGGCTCTTCCCCAGTGAGTCCTTCCTTCTCGTGAGTGGCCAAAGTATTTGAGTTTCATCTTCAGGATCTGGCCTTCTAAAGAGCACTCAGGGTTGATCTCTTCTAGGACTGACTGGTTTGATCACCTTGCAGTCCAAGGGACTCGCAGGAGTCTTATTAGTAGGGGAGAAAAGAAGAGTTTATATCTGCTATATAAAGCATAGCAATTCTATTAAGTTCTAGGTTTATACCTCACAATAAACTATATTTTGCTTTACGACTCATAATTAGGTTTTGTCAAATTTGCTTTTGATCTTTCTTTATGATGCTCTAACTATCTCTTCTGGCACTTCATCTTCTGGAACACTTTAATAAACCATTGATTTACTAAATCATGAAGCCAACCATGTTTGGCATGCAGTGAGATGTTTCTCAGGAACAATCATTTAAGATATTGCAGTGGTTTGCTAAGCATTGCCAGAGTTGCCATAAAACCCCAGGTTGTCCCAGACCCAATTCCAGCAAATGGAAATTTAATAGCAGAATGCAAGCTATTACCATCCTTGAGATTAAAACTAGGTAGACATCTCAGGGGGAGCATGAACTTTGTACATGAAAATAATTCCCAGTTTATCTTACAGTATATATTATGTTTTATCAGAAAAATAACTTGATGGACAAGTGCAAATGAAGATTTAAATGTAAATTGCGTGAATGTCTATACAGTATATATTTAATCAAGCAGTTTAAGTTGATAAAGCATTTCATATTGGTACACATTTCGGAACACCAATCATTGTTTTACATTGTTACAATGGCACTAGCTTTTAGGTAATTTATTTTACAACTTCTTTTGCTTTTTCTTCATTTTTCCTCTATGGGATCCTTTCCAAATGCATTATTAATTGCTTGAATATAGTTGTAGTCCAAATTAGGTTCACAAGCTCTGATTAATTTCATAAGGTTATTCATTGGTCTGTATAAATGTTTTCTGGAAGTTCATTTAGTTAATATGTATATAATTGGCTCCTTTGAAAAATGTGTGGAAGCAGTATGAGGAACTAAGGTAAGCTTTGATAGCTTGATTTAAAATTCAAATGATTTGGAGTAAGATGAAAAATTCAGCAATATCAAGTTTTGAACTGTCTACCCTTGGTAATGTTTCATGCTTCATTTGTCTTGGTAATTATAAGATTTCAGTCATTATTTAGAGACTAAGTACTGTACATATCCTTCACAGCAGTTCTTCAGTTTTTATATTATGCTATAATAAAGTCTTTAATGTAAATTGAACCCTAACCACCCTGTTCTTCAGTTTGGATTTTCCTCATTGACAGGTAAATTCAAATGCATTAAACAGAAATCTACTTTTACTTAGTGTGAATTGTTTTTCATATTTTTATGTAAAATGCAACAAAAGTCTATAATGAATAGTGAACAAGTTAAGCAAAATAATTTTTAATATACAAAATGAGGCCATTTCTTACACACTGTTTAGAAAAGTCTATTCCTGTTATTTGGAAATGTGTGAGGACTGAGTACAGCAGTATTATATCATATCCGTCTCTCTCCATTCATTCTCCTTATCACTCATTCATTCAAAAGGATGCCTAAAAATAAGATACAATTTTGTTGTAAATGTTTCCACATGATCCTAGAACCATGATGGCGAACCTATGGCACACATGCCAGAGGTGGCATGCAGAGCCCTCTCCGCAAGCCATTGCCCCAGCTCAGCTCTGCCATGCATGATGTGCACCTCCCACCAGCCAGCTAGACTTCAGATCACACATGTGTGGTGGGTGGAGTGCCTGCAGGAGCGTGGAACACATGCATGGGGGTGTATGCACAAAGGATGTGCATGCATATGCAGGGATGGGGTGCATGCATGGAGGACACACACACATTCACGGAGAATCATGTGCATTCACAGGGGAAGGGTGCATGCATGGGGGTACATGCGCACATATGTGGGGGACGCATATGCATTACATTTTAGGGATGCATGCACCTGCGCTTTGGGCACTCAGTGACAAAAAGGTTAGCCATCACTGTCCTAGAACTTTCTTTATTAGTAAGCTGTGGTATGCTTCCCATTCAGTGGGTTATTGGATAACTATTAGATCAGGGTGTCAAACTCAGGTCGTCACAGCAGCATCACGTGAAGTATCAGGGCTTTTTCTCCCTTTGCTAAACTGGGTGTGGGTGTGGCCAGCGTAGACACATCCACCCCGTGGGCCACGAGTTTGACAGCCTTATATTAAATAATAGCAAATCTAGACCTTTTTAGAATATTTCTCTCAATGTAATACAGTAACAATGATGAGAACAAGAACAAGAGCCTACCCAACAGAGCACAGTGGGTCAGTTTACAAGATATTTAGAGCACTAGTGATATGTATTCATAATATCTGAACAGATAAATTACTCATAAGAAATTAAGGGCTTTGGGGGAGTTTGCTCAACTGCTTAGGAATGAAGGAGTTGTCTTTTGGCAAGTACAATTTTAAAAAGCTTAATTATATTTTGCCAAATAAAGCTATCAATCTAGCTTCAGTCTAGCTAGTGATAGGCAACAGGGTACTTATGCATAATGAAAATGTCTTCAATATTCTTCTCTTATTGCCCACAAGTGTTTTAAAGATATCTAGGCTCTGAGATATATAAGGAGGTACAGAGGTGATAATACTTTGAATTACATTCAAAAGTTGACTGTGGGCCAATACAGCCTTTGGATTAGATGAATTGCATGGACAAATTTAGGTCTACCCATAGCTATCCAAGCAACTGCACTTTGAGCAAGTTTAAGCTTCTACATATTCTTCAAGGCAAATTCATAGAGAGCAAATTGCAATAATGCAATCTTCCACTGACAAGGGGATGAGTGACTGCATTGAGCCAGAAAAGGATAGAACAGTTACACCAAATCGATAAAAGCTGTCCTAAGCATGATTTCCAAATGGATAAAAGCTGCCCTAATCAAGCAGGATCCACGAATACAGGAGAAATCCCAAATTTTAAATCAGCTATGGTACAGAGAAATGTAATTTCATTCAGAGATATCATTGAATCTAAATTTACAGCCACTCTAACTTACTGTGATAGTAAAATATTCCTTTTTAAAAAATATAAACAACTAAATAGGCAGCTGACATGGCCTTGAATTCCATGAAGGTCATGAAGACATGCTTTCAAAATTAAAAAGATAGATGATTACAATAAATTTTTTTGCCTGGAAGTCTGTCTACTTTCCCAGGGAGAAAAAAAAAAACAAATACTATTATATGGAGGAAAAGTGGTGACAGAGACTGATGATATCAATTTGCCTTTTGGTAAATATGTCTTTTTACCAGATATTCTAAAGATAACAACAATTTTATGGATGCAAAAATACCCCACCTAGTCACAGCTACTTTGTGATACACTCTTTATATTCTAAATGTACCTAACAGTCTGAGTTTGCTTGTCCTCATACTACAGAATGATCAAATATTCTATTCCTATATTGCCTCAGTTTTATTGTGTTACATTTGCTCTGTTCTGAGATAACAACCAAATATTTCATTATATTTGAGTGTATGTTTTCACACAGAATCAGCTGTAAAGAAGCTTTAGGCTATAAGGTAATCACATCTAGAACAAAAAAGCTTGAGGTAATCTAATAAGAGCAGGATACTCTACTGGGCTAGACAATACATTGGGCAAATGAGATATGTATTAAAATTATCAGAGCACAAAACTGTGTTTAATACAATTTTAGTACAACTAGTACAACCATTAATGTTTTAGCAAGATTACAAGAAGACATGATTTAACAATGGTGAATGCCTCTCCTTGACATTCAGTCAATACATAGAATTCAGGTGTCTGGACAAGGAGAATTCAGCATGGCTGAACAGTACAAAGAACAGACCAACATATAAACAAAGATGTCAACTCAATTTAATGTTTTTTTGTGTGATTTTAAATGAATGCCAACTTCAGTAGTGTGCAGTTACTGTCTTCAACTGCAACAATTAAACTGCTGGTTTTATTTAGTACTGCACCCTCACACACTAAACTCCATTTATTTTTAAACACAGGGAAGTAAGTGAAGATGCCTCAGTTTTCTCTTAGCCAGTACTGAGCATTCATAGGACTGTATAGTTCCACATGTTGTCTAAAGTCTGGCAGTTTGGGTAATTAATTGAGATTATAATTGAGAAAATAATCTGTTAAGGATACTCTGCAGTACATCAATCACTTTGCTGGTAATTTTGTTTCCATGTAAATTTAACTATATTTGTATAGTTGTATTTTGTAAGGGTCTATAAAGTTTAAGTAGTCTTCAATCTCGTTGTTCTGTACAGGACAACGACAATAAAGTTTTATCGTATCGTACCGTATTATATATGATTGACATATGTTAATTGTAGTGATGTTAATGAAAGAATAACTATATTTGCTGGAGACAGGATTATCCCTAAATAATTGTTTTTAAAACAATTGTGATGATGGCTACAAGCATATAATCAAATCCATTTCCCTATGGGTGTCACAACTCACATTAAAAAGGAGCAGAGCTTGAGATATATACTGGGTTCCTTAAGTGTATGTAAGGCTCATGGCAACCATATTAACTCTTAGATGTCCCAGTGGAAAGCAGAGTCTAAAATTTAGACCCTATCTTAACCTGAAGGCTTTGACTGTTACCTAATGATGACGCTGTGCTTTTACATACTAATTCTAACTATACAACAGAAAAATATTTTTCATTTCATTCAACATTCATTGTAGCTGGTAAATAATCAAATCTGAGGGTTGGCAGTAGGAATCAAAACAGTAACATCACCCACTACTCTCTGTGCCTAATTCTGATCTGAGAAGATCAGAAATAGATAAGACAGCTCCATTTTCTAGAAGGGGTCCGTCTCAGGACTCTAAGAAAGTATGGACTAGGGATGTAAACTGGTGGCAACACAACAAAGCATGCTGCCATGATAGGCCCTTTGGAGCACAAACTTTGGGAATGTAGCAATACTTGTTACAGTCAAGTCCTATAAAATTGCTTATGATACAACAGGAAGAATTTAAATGCAAGGCATTTATATTTACTTCACAAAGAGAGTAACTTTTCTGAGGTTTAAATATACTCAGAAAGTGATAACACAGGAAAAAATAACATTAATATTACTTACATCAATCAAATAACATAACTACAGAAATTTTCTATTAGTGTTAAATGCACTTTCTCTTTCATCCTTCCTTTCCACCTTTCGGAAATTGTCAAGATTGATGTATATAATGTTCAGTACTAACCTGTTGGTTGACTATTCTCAGAAATATTAATGTCTATCTTTTAGTGCCTAACTTTGACTTTTAATATAGCTTGTACTATTGTATTATTAGTATAAATAAATCAATAAAACTTGAAAAGCTGCTAAATAAACCCTTTAGCGGCATGAGAAGTCAGCAATACAGCACCTTGTGTTCTTCTAGTTCTGTGAAATGTCTATAAATTTAGACAGACTACAGGTAGTCTGTCTTATAACATTGCCTTGGCTTATAACAATTCATTTAGTGACCATTCAAAGTTACAATGGTACTAAAAAACGTGACTTATGACCATTTTTCCCAGTTATGACCTCTGCAGCATCCCCATGCTCATGTGATCAAAATTCAGCCACTTGGTCTCCCAAGGTCATGTGATCACCTTTTGTGACCTTCTCTCAAGCAAAGCCAATGGGCAAGCCAGATTCACTTAACAATCAGGTTACTAACTTATCCACTGCAGTGATTCACTTAACCATTGAAACAAGAAAGATTGTAAAATGGGACAAAACACATTTAACAAATGTCTGACTTAACAACAAAATTTTGCGACTCAATTGTGCATGCAAGTTAAGGACTACTTGTATTTGTGATAGTCTCTTCTTTAGTTTGTTTCATACTATTATCAGAAATAAGTGGCTGAATATATTGTCATCTAAGTGAGGAAACAATAAAAACATATTTGAGGGTTCCTTTTTTCCCCAAATATCTTCCCAAATGGATCCAATTTTTCAGGGCTAAGATAGAAAACGACTGACATGATAATTGCAAAGTCAATGGCAGCAACAACTGTATCGATAAAAATTTAATGAATATAACTTCATAGTTTAAAGAAAAGTTTATGAAAAGATGAACATTAAAACATGTCTTTATTGTTCTCAATAGCCTTTTCTTCTTCTTTCCTAATACTGCAGGTTGATAATGTATGGCTTTGTAAAAGCTCTGGTACATGTCAATCAGCTGAACCCGGGTGATTTTCACTTCACTGACTGCTTATTATTCGGTTCTTTCATGTCTGCTACAGATCCAGGTAATGATATATAACATCACATTAGAATCTTGATCCACTATGATCTTCTATTTGATTGAATGAGAATATTGATCTAGCAATTCTTTGTCATTTTCTAAAGTAAATGTATGCTAAACTAATCTGGGATTTAGTTAATAAGTTTCCATTTGTTATTTGATACCTCCTGGACTGTTATTGTAAGAAATCAGAAATTGGAAAATTGTATCCATATTTCAGGGTTCCAGTTAATTATCTTATTTATTTGAAATAAATCAAGTTGATATTCATCTATTCCTGAATATTATTGAAGAAGTGAATGGATCTCAGTATACTTTAATGCAACTAAATGCAATAAGTGGTTACTCTGATAAAGTAATGGTAATTTAGTAATGTGGTAAGAGGGCATGTAAATAGCCCTGCCAGTAGTAGAGTTCATCAATCTTGGGGTAAGAAGTAGGAAGTCTTCACCATGTATCTTACTGGGTTTCAGTAATTGAATAATGTCTTTGAATTCAATAATTATCATTCCTGGATGATCTTGCTGGGAATTGGCAAATAAGTTAATATAAAATCCCCCAAAAATGAAGAAAGGATTGGATTCAAAAACCGTGATGGATACAGTGATTAGAATGAAGTACTGCAGGCTAACTCATTCCTCATTCCATGAGTTCAATTCTGAGGGGTTCAACATTGACTGGGTCTTCTATACTTCCAGTCAGTAGGACCCAGATTGTTGGGGACAATATGCTGACTGTAAAATGCTTAGAGAGGGCTGTAAAGCACTATGAAGTGGTATATAATTCTAAGTGCTATTGCTATTCCTTACAGGAGATGGTTGCTTGCTTGTTAGCTGTTAACTGTTGACCTTTAGCTGTTTCATGAACTTGGATATAGTTGTATTGAAAAATGTGTCTCTTCTCTCTTTTTTTCATAATGGTTAACTATATTCTAGAGCTTTTCTCTATTCTTTCTCTACCTTGAGAGTTCCAATAGGACAGCACAGGGATATCATATTGGAAACTAAAACGTAGGGCTAAATGTAAAATAAAATGGGCTGGTATTTAAAACAGAAGATGAAGAAATAAAATGAAAAGTAAACTATTGGGGAAACTTTATAGCAATTGTTGCCTCACTGCCATCTTGACTCTTTTTCTAAAATGTTATGACAATTAATTTATATTCATCTGTTCTGGCGTATTTGTAATAGGCAGAAAAATAACTTGTTTATATAAATATTGAGAATGGGCATTGTTGGGGCTGAAAAGGAATGAAAGGCATTAAAATATATGGTGTTTCATTCATAGTGCTTTGCATAAAACATATGTGAAGAAATAACATAAGAATTTTTGATACATTGACCATACACTTCAATAAACAAAAGAAATTGCTGTTAAGAATTCCAAAATAAACCAAGGGCAAAAGGTGATGGATCTAAAGAGCATATGGCTGATGGAAAATTCAACTTTTAGGGGGGGAAAGTGTCATAAATCATTTTTGAAAATTGTTTGGCTTTACAGCATTTCCACTAAATACACCACCTCTTTTTTATATTTTTAAGTAAAATAAGCAAATAACCTTATCAGCAGCATTCATCCGTGACTGTAAGTAGTCATATGTCAAATATATAGGAAAATGTTTATTCATGGTTCCAACCAAAGTATGAAGGAATGTAACAGCTGGGGAACTAGTGGGGAAAAGGGAATCTTGGCAATTGCACTGCAGCTTCCCAAGGAGGACAACATGAAAGATACCCAAAATAAGATTGTTCTGACAGGTTCAAGATAACCACACTGTTTTCTCCAAGGTTATCATTAGCTACAGATCATTTTCTCAACAACCTTCCCTCCCTTCAAAAGAAGAAGTTGATGTTGGATCTGAGGATGGCTTCTTGAGGAGGAGGAGGCGATGCACTGTCCCTTTCCCTTCCTTCAGAAATACTGATACTATGGCATGGACTCAACTAAGGTTCCCCTCCCTGGCTGCTTTTAAGATCCAGAAATAGCCTAGATTTAGTAAATAACTTGCTGAGTTCACAGCACAGAGAACCTTGTGCACTTCTTCTGGAGTTATTATTATCCTACCTGCATTCTGATCAGGGGTGGGTTCCTCCCGGTTCGCTGGTTATACGCTTCGTGGGTGCACTTAGTGAACGCCAGTCAAACACGCACTGCGTGTGATTGACTTACAAATCTTCGTGGTGTTCTGCAAGGAATCTGACCCAACAGCCGCACAGTGCTTGCAGAACACCACGAAGATTTGTAAGTCAATCGGGCGCAGTGTGTATTTGACTGCCGTTCGGCAAGAGTGCCCATGAAGCGCATAACCAGCGAACCAGTAGGAACCCACCCCGATGCAGATTAAAAGAGCCTCGGTGATTAAAAAGATTAAAAGAGCCTCGGTGGTGCAGGGGTTAAATGCAGCCCTGCAGTCTCTGCTGACTTGTTCAGCAGGTGGTCAGATCGAATCCCACCAGGCTCAGG
>JANHGC010000240.1:55658-71876 GCA_027560395.1 Boaedon fuliginosus | reverse complement strand
AGAGAGAAGTACAATGGCATTAATCAAATAATATGAAAACCAAGTCCCTTCTCCCCCCCCCCCCAAAAGACTATGTTATCAAGCAAGCAGCTTTCAAAGTTCCATTCTTGGAAGGTTCTACATCAGGGGTGTCAAACCCGATGGGGTTGTGGGCCGTTATCATGACGTATCATGATGGGGAGGGGTTTGCGGAGCCGGGGTGGGCATGGCCTAGGTGGGCCATGTCCATCTGTGGGCCACCAGTTTGATAGGCCTGTTCTACATATTGAAAATGCAAGAATAAACCAGATTGGATGAAACAATATTGTACAATGGAGAGGAGAATCTAGATTCTTGGACTTTTAAATGGATTTTATTTTCAAGGCTGCTGGCAGAAGCCCATTTGTGTTGCTCTGCGGTGAAAGCGCCGGTTATAAAAGGGACTTTCATCATATGATTTGCAACCAATGTAATGCATTAGATTGTAGGCAGTCCTAGACGTACAGCCACAATAGAGCGCAAAATTTCTGTTGCTAAGCAAGATAGTTGTTGAAATTTGCTTCATTTTAAAACCTTGGTCAACACAATTGTTAAGTGAATCATTGCAGCTGTTAAGTTAGTAACTCGGTTGTTATGTGAATCTGGCTTTTCCATTGACTTTGCTTGCCAGAAGGTTGCAAAAGATGTTCACATAACCCAGGCACACTGCAACCATCATAAATATAGGCCAATTGTCCAAGGGCCATGATAATCTTCTCTGCATCATTCCAATTTTGGTATATGTGCTGCCAAATTATTATTATTTATTGGATTTATATCCCGCCTCTCTTCCCCCAATGGGGAACTCGAGGTGGCGATGGGGAACTCGAGAAAAATTCTTTTTCTTTTCTTTTCTTTTCTTCCTCCTCTCCTCACTTTTCTTTCCTCTGTTCCTCAGCACTCTGTACTATTATTTGCTTTCATATATTTGTATTTTATTCTATAAACTAATTAAGTATGTTTAAAATAAATAAATAAATAAATACATACATACATACATACATACATACCGGTACATACATATATACATACATACATGCCAATTGCCAAAAGGTACACCGCAAACTTGTTTCTGTGCAACCCAGTATTTTGCAAACTTTAGAAAACAAAATAGATGTTACTTCAAATGAATGGCCACTATGCACAGAATGGTCTCTAGGTTTACAGGGTCCCAAATATTATTCCATTTTGCTTTATAGTACCATGGTATAAATAATCAAATCTTTTAAAACATACCGATAACCTATTTGGTTAATGTGATCGGTTTCTAAGAGCATCTTCCAGAGGAGACAAAGGAAGAGAGGAGGGGAACCTTGCATAGAAAAATGGGTGATGATATCATTTTCAATTGACATGGATTTCCACTTTCGGTATTCCTCTTCCACATTTTTTTTTAGGTTAAACCGGCTCTCTTGAGGCACATTGTTCTGTTTGAAGAATGCCTGAAGTAAAACAAGTTAGTAGTCACTAAAACAAACTTCATTTTTTACCTAATATCTATTACATTTTGTGAGGTCACTCCGGTAAGGTAATTCAATTTTCCTACTAGGGTCCTAAATTATAACCAATTCTCTTCCCTATCTGTGGCACAATTTTATCAAATTCCATTCTGGACATTTTAATTCTAACTTTCACCTTAACAAACAAAGATAAACATAAATCTGACATCCTCTTAGGTTAATTGCTAAGAGTCAATGCTGACTTGTGGAAAATAATCAATCATTAGTTTGTTTTTGTGTTTATGTGTGCATGCGTGTGTATGTGCTTTAAAACTCTTAATAAGTTAAAATATTTAAAACTAAGGAGAGCTCTACAACAGAAATATACAAAACCCCTCATGATATATCTTGTTTTTAAGCAGACATCTGAACTGGAGCGCCTGAAGATGATATTGATATTGCAATTCAGTGCAATTATAAGATTGAAACTTATAATTATAAGATTATATGATTATCTCTTATAATTATGAGATTGAACCTTATAAAACCTTGTAATGGAATTCAAAGTTAATGATAAAAAAGCATGTTTATAAAGGTGCATTTTGTAACAAAGGCGGGAGGGGGTTGAACAGATTTCTAAAAAGATGAGGTTAATGTAGAAATAGAGGAAGAAACAGAAAAACAAACACAATAGATGGAAACAATATTTACCTGAAGCAAATTTTACACAAGAATATCATTACTAATATCATTTCATGACGTAGGTTATTGAACCCAATGCTTCTCAACCTTTGCAGACTTAAAATATATGAACTTCCATCTCTCAGAATTGGCTGGGGAATCTGAGAGTTAAGGTCCACATGTCTTAAACTTGCCAAGATTGAGAAAGACTGATTTAAGCTAAACTTTTACCTGCAAAGGAGCTGGGAAACAACTCAAAGTATGGGTTGCCCAGTTATGGGGAGTAAAGCTCATGATAGTTTGCAGGATATCTTTGCACCAAGTCCCCTGAATGGAATCTGAACCTGTGAAAAAATCTAAAACAGAAAGATAAACATAACTGACTATTCAAAAAATTAAAGCAAACGCCGGTGGATTAACGAATACTATAATATTATTCACTAGTAATTCTATTTGCACTTCTTCAGTTGCTGTTAGTCACTGTTCTTCATTTCTGCTAAGCTTCATTAAACGATTACTCAATGTGTGAATAGTCCAAGTCCTAATGCTGCCATATAGTCATTGTAGTCAGAACTATACTGATCTAGACAACTTATTCCTGAAGTTGCTACAAGGGGAATGCACTTTATACAACTTCTAAACAGAACTATTAATCTACACTAGAGTCTACATGTCACATGAAGGTTAAAAACATCTGCACGTACAATTTGAGAAGTCTAATGGTACAGGTAAAGCAAGAATGATAACATTTAAGATACTTTAAAAAAAATTAGCACAGTTTTAACTGTTTCTATTTTCTAAGTAGGATCCATGACAATTTGGAATTGTTACCTGTGACATGCGTTGCTCTTGCTAGAGTCAAAATGAGTGCTCTGTTAAGTTCCTCCGATTCGGCTGAAAGCACGGTTTTGGGCTCATTAAGGAATCGAGTAAATTGTGGCTGGACTTCAGAGCTCCCTAAGGCAGTAATCAGCCGCAGGGCTGTGCTTTCCACACTGTAAAAAGAATACGCTCTTCAGGATATATTATGCTAATTACAAAAGACTGAAGTAGCAAACACCTAGTTTCAATGAATTGAATTCTAAAATTAGGTCAAATTATAGATTGGTGGAAGGCATGGATTCTTGAAGGCCATTACATCAAAGAAATAAACAGGAGATGTAATTAATCCAGCACTATTTGGAATTGTAACTTTATTTTTTTTTATTATCGTCTAGTATTTTGGGGATATACGTACATGTATATTTCAAGTAGCTTAACATGACAGAAATGCTGCAAGTAAAATTTACTCTTCAACAGGGCTCTGGAGACAACAGTAAATATTTTAATGGCTAACTAAAATTACAAAATAATTAATTTCAGATACATTTTCCTTGAAACAACCCAAATTTAATTCATGGATACATTTTTTAAACTAGAATCTGTATAAACTAGCATTCCAAATCCAGAATGTATTCATGCAACTAAATGACTGAGTTTATTTCTCAAAGTAAGTGCTTACTAAATCATAGCCTAGAAGAAGAAAACAAAATGTTTGCTGGTCTCCTTACCTCCTTCCTTGGAATTTAAGCCTATTATTCAATTAAATCACCAGATGAAATTGGAATGCATGTTAAAATCAGGGACCAGAATTGCAACTGAAGTTTAAGTTCTTGACCAGGAGTTGCAACTAAAAATGGTAAAGCTGTGGCTTAATTAAACCACAATTGTACTGTTCACAGGTAACTCAGTTATTATTTCAATGTATGTACTACATTGAATCCAGAAGAATGTTTAAAATCACTAATTGCTAAAACTCAAAATGAGATCTTGAATTTTTTCCTATAATGTAATGCATAGCCTTTTGAATCCATCATTAATATGGGTTGGTGTTGTTTAAATGAGCTTATTATGGTTTGTCCTGTGGACCATGTTCCAACTCCCCATACCCTTTTTAAGTCCTCAGTCTTACACAAATCCCAATAAAATGAAGAGGCATGGGAGGTGGAGAAGAAATTCAAACTCTGCCACTCTCAAGTTTGCTCTGATTTGTAAAGCTATAGAAAGGAATGGCAGAATCTAGGAGTGGACTAAAAAGGGGAATCAGCCTAGAATCCTTACAGAGCCACATGAGAACTAAGCCCAACTCCTCTTGAGTACCGTTCACTATCATTTAACTCTAAGCAAATGCTGACCATTACCCAAGCTGGCTTCCAGTCATGCAATACAACTGCCTTCCTCCCTTTGCTGCTGAATCCTTCATGTTTCCTAATCTGAAGGAAAGGGAAAGTAGCTCCATTTCATAGGCAGTGGGCAGCAGGCACACTAACATCCAAGTCTATATGGACTACTATCAATCTTCTCCCCGCCCCAGAAACTTCCATTTTGTACAAATTAGCAGTACTGTATATAACTTAAATGCGTGCATTTTGTTCCATTTTATTCTTCTATGATTTCCTGACAAGCTTACTGTCTCCAAAGCAAAAATGATGATTTGCTGAAAATATTGTTACCACAAATGAAGCTGGTTTTGATTGGTCTGTGGAAAGGCAGCTAGAGAATGAAGATTACTAAGTAGCTGGACTCTGTAATGAGGCTGGATGTGGTGCATGCGATAGCTGAACATCTCCAACAGGGTATGCAAGATTCCCCAAGCATGAGACTTAAAAACTGTAGGCAGCAGTTGACCTGAAAAGAAAATAAATCCTGCCAATTGGAACCATAACTCCAACCCTCTTACATTTACAAACAACTCTCAATGTAAGGTTCTTTCCAGTAAAATACTACCACTATATAGAAAAATCTTAACAGAGTACCAGAAAGCTAGGAAGCCCATTTTTACAGGCATTTTATTACTATACAAATAAGAATATCATAGTGTTTATTAAGTCGTCACTCCATTACACACAAGCTTAAAACAGGATTGTCAAATTCAAGGTCCGAGGGATGGATCTGGCCTGCGGGATGCTTAGATCTGGCCTACGGGATCACCCTGGAAACAGTGAAGGATTGGCCCATGGTGCCTCTGCCAGCAAAAATGGAGCTCAGAGCTCTGTCTTTGCTGGCATAGTGTTGCAGGAGCAGGGATGGGTTTCTCCCGGTTCGCTGGTTATCCGCTTTGTGGGCGCGCTTTCCGAATGCCTGTCAAAAGCGCGCTGCGCGCGATCGACTCAGAAATTTCGTTGCAGTTCTACAAGCACTCTGACAAAACAGCTGCGGGGGTAACCAGCGAACCGGTAGGAACCCACCCCTGATTGACTTGGAGTTACATTGTGTTGTTTAAGTATTTATTTTTTTGAGCAGCTTATATACATACACATACCATTTTATGGTATAAAAATATAGCACATTCCCAAATTATGTTCCTTGTCACCCTTTGTGCTCTTTCAAACTGAATTCTGCCCAACACCTTCCCAATGTCTCACTGTAACTGCTATAGTTTTAGCTTTCTCTCTTGACACCTTTCTCCTTACTAGGGAAAAAATATTATTCTAATCATCAGGAAGAAATGGAATCTTCACACACACATTAAATAGCTCACGCAGCCATCCAATAAGCAAATCATATCCTTTTTTTAACATTGCACTCTTTACCTGCAGATATTTTTAAATTTCCAGCATACATTTCAGTTTAACTCTTTGACCCATCCTGTACTTTTGTATCATTCTTATCCATCTTTTCATGTTACTAGCCAAAAAAATTACTCTTCCTGGATTGTATTGCATTGATCAGAATTTTGCAGTCCCTCCCCCCATCCATCTCTGGTTCTTACATGGTTTCCAAATTTGGCACTGCAGTCTTCAAACAGAAGCAGCACATCTTGATTCTACATTCTGTCAATTTCAGATTGAGTGTGACCCTCAAACTCATCAGTCTTGTATTCATCTGTATCAGTGGTGGAAGCATAAACTTGGATAACCATCATATTAGTGGGGTGTCCATGAAGTCTAATTAATAATAATCCAATAACTGAAAAACCATTTAGTTTTTGCTACATCCTTCCTGACTATGAAATCAGTGCTATTCCTTTTTCTTTCAATCTACTGAATAGTAAACATATGATGATCTTATGATTGAAAGTGTCCAATTTCAGACAATTTCCATTTGCTGACCCTGCTGGAATTATATTCTTAGCATATATTTCCAGCACTTCTTATTTATCCCTCCTGGCATCTTCCACTCCCTGGTAAAGATAAAGATAAAAGCAAAGATAAAGGAATCCCTGTGGATTTTACTCTGCTAGTTATTGCCAGCTCTAGTGGGTATCTCGTTTCAAAGCCATTGAGCCAGTGCTGTCTGAAGACATTTACACAGCCCCATGGCCAGCATGACATCATTGAGTGCTTACGTTCCCACCAATGACATCATTGAATGCTTATGTTCCCTAGTGGTACCTATTTTTCTATATGCATTTGCATGCTTTTGAACTTCTAGATTGGCAGGAGCTGGGGCAAGAACAGAAGCTCACATCATTGCATGGCATTTGGATCTCAAACCTGGGTTACCAGCTTTCCAACCGCTGAGCCCAGCATCTTAACTGCTGAGCCATCTCACCACCTTCCTATCCCCTGGATGAGGCAATATTTATTCATTTATTTGTTATTTGAAACATAGCAGGAGTTTTTGGGGGGAGGAGGAATTATCTATTTTCCTGTACAAAGGAACATTAAAAACTCTTCTATCAAATGAAATATGTCTAGCACAAGGAAATCATCAAGGCTAACAGAGGCCCTCTAGAAATTCATGCAAGAGCCCTTTTACCTCTATCTGTTCTTTTGCTCATTCTACCAAAAAAAACAGAGATCTTCATAAGGAATAGAATAGTACAATTTGAGGGAGTTTTTTTTCATGCTGGCAGTTTAATCATTTTTATCTGCACTGATTTTTTTGTCCCCAAATAGAACAAGAAATATTGCTAGCAGTCCACAGAAACATGTATCAGGTGCAATTGCTTCCATCTGGTTTCAGAAAAGATTTCACTATATTTTAAATATTTTTAAATGTCCTTTAAATATTAATACCATTCTACAGGTTGTTAAGGTGATAGTTCACACTACAGAAGTATCAGATCTCTGTAACTTGCTTGGCAACAGTGAAGTGTAATTTTTAAACTTGACCTAAATATACTCAGTTCATTAGTCATAAAGTGAAAGGAAGACTACCAGGACTTTTTTTTTCATTCTGAGAAGAAGATAGCCTTGGTGGACTTATGAAGAGATTCTTAAAGGGTCAAAATGTGATTGTAACATTGGTTTGTGGCCATTTTTGCTCTTCCTCTGCTCCGCAACATCCACTGCTTACTCCTTCCTGAAAGTAGTGTAGAAACATGGCAGCTTTACTTTCTTTGAAAATTTCAAAAGTCATTTTACTCAAAGCATCACTGAAGCATCACTGAAGCAAATCACCCCTTTGAACCCCTTTGCATAGTCTTAGTATACACAATACTGTAGCACTGTCAATAAAATTATTTTATTATTTTATTTCTGAAAGTACTTAGGATCAGAACTGGAATATTCTGATTTATTTAACTCTTTTTAAATAAGAGTTTTTAACTTAGAATACTGTTTAAACTTTGTGCCTTGGAATGACAGAAAACTGCATGAACAGTCATGGTCAGAGAAGGCATAAAAAGGAGAGTCAAGGACAGTTACTATAGCTGCATACACCTAGCATAGATTAACACCTGCTGAGAGATTTGCATTGTTTGTTTTGTGTTTGTTGAAGATTTAACAATTTTTTCATTTATATTTTTAAAATATAAACGCACAAATTGAAATCCTGTTAAGTGTGGCTTCAAAGGACCTTGAATATTGGAAGAATTTTTATGTAGAACAGTGACCTTTCTTGCTGAGATATTCTTAAATAAATTGTTCTAAGATTATTTTTTTTCAGAATAATATCCACCTTCTAAGTATTAATTTAATGAGCCATGGTAGCACAGTGGTTAGAATGCAGTACTGCAAGCTACTTCTGCTGACTTCTGGCTGCTGTTGGGCAGTTCAGTTCTCACTGGCTCAAGGTTGACTCGGCCTTCCATCCTTCTGAGGTCGGTAAAATGAAGACCCAGATATTTGGGGGAAATATGTTGACTCTGTAAACTGCTTAGAGAGGGCTGTAAAGCACTGTGAAGTAGTATATAAGTCTAAGTGCTATTGCTATTGCTAAATGTCTCCTTTTAATATTAGCAATATGTTAAGAGAAAGCACATCTAAATCTGGCACTGGGAAGCAGAATCCAAAGACAAGATCCTGAAACAATAAAAGAATATCTTGGAAAATCATAAACAAGAATAAATTAGTTCTCAGTTTACTTTCCTGGTTTAAAAATACAATTGCTCATCTAATTGGCAGTTTTAGAGTTTATTATTTTCATACATGTTCTACATCATTTACATATTAATTCAGACCTATAGATATTTTTTTCTTCTTGACCTTTATGGAGAAACTACAAAATACTATTTCCTAGAATGTTCTGTGTGCTCTTACCTGTTTTTAGTTCTGGATATTTTTGTAAGATCTCTCTTGACTTAGGCAGAAAAATTTATCTGTGGATATAATTATCTTCCATTTGTAATTAGGAGATCTGGAGAAATCCATCATAAGGATAATTATATTATCCTTTGCAAATAAAATAATTATTATATGCTGAATATGGAATATATTTATAGAGTTCACTTCAAAATATTGCATTCACTAAAATTTTAGAATTGCTTAAGATGATGTATAAAAATATGCACAAGATTGTTAAATAAACAATGATTATAAAAGGATATAGGGTGTATATACCGGATGGCAAGTAGTCTTGTTATCCCTGCAGCCATGACGGTTCAGTCTAAATTTTTGTCAGATTTTATAAACACAACAGATATCACACACAAACATTCCCTCCTCCAAATTGCAAAGCATTAATTTCACTATCACAGGCTTACCATACTGACTTTCTTGATCAAACCCTGCAGATATCCCTGCTGATACGGAGGTGTCATTTTTCACTATAGAAAAATGGTCTTCACTGTAGACCTGTTTTCAGATGTCTGCAGCCTTTCTAGCTTCTTAGGCCTTTCAGGACTAAGACAATATTAGTGTTCTGTCATAGTAATTTAGAATGTAATATCTATCAGAAAAGTGATATTAGATTATGACATACCAACAACAGATGATAGCAGGGGTTTTTTAAATTAAGGAAACAAAATCATTATCCTGAACTCAAAAGCTTGGCATAGAATGGATTTTGATATGTTAGGCTGAAAGTTTTTCCTTCAGCAAATGGAAAATAAGTAAATAAATTGTATTCTATCTCCTCAGACAGAATTGATTGCCAGAGGTTAGGACTATAATAGCAAGATACAAGAAAATGTTATATTTATAAGGTGCTTGGACAGAGTATGAAATTGATTTTTTTTTCTTTTTGAACCATGAACAATAATCCAAATATAGGTGCAAAATAAAAAAAAGTAAACCATTTTTATCTTTTTGTTTTAGTGATTTTGGGGCAACTGGTTTGGAATGAAGACATGACTTCTTTCTGATGAACACAGACATAGCAATGAATCCTTAAAAGATTCACAGCTCCAACTGTCAGTTCAGTGGCATAACAATAGAGAATTTGGCTTCAATGTGTGCCTTTCCTTTTGTTGAAATCTACTTTTATGTGATCCCATGTCTCCAAAAAGTATATCATTAGATATATGTATGTGAATTATGTCAGGTTTGAAACATTTGAAATTCACTTCTACTAGCCCAGATTCTATTTTCTTGGGTCAGAAAGATTATGTGCACCTTTCTTTACAAACTGTAAGAAAGAACACCTAGCTAGTAACTTATAACATTTTGTGTGAGCATTCTCAGGTACAAGCCATGGCCATGTTGGAGAATTCACATAACAAGTTTGTCACATGCAAACTGGCTAAAGAGAAATTCAGTGAAGGAAGCCAATGTCTCTATAAATAATTGTTTCCATTATGATATTACTCATAAGAGTTTTCATAAGATTTTTTTAAAAAATTACACCAAATTATCAAATAAGCAAGTGAAGTAATGACCACCACAAAAAAAATTGATCTGGTGATCCACTTCAGCAACCTCAAAGACTTATGACCATAACTCCACACTCAATTACAGTCATAAGTCAAGAATAGAATAGAGTAGAGTAGAGTAGAGTAGAGTAGAGTAGAGTAGAGTAGAGTAGAGTAGAGTAGAGTAGAATAGAATAGAATAGAAATGAAACATGGAGCAAACCCTACCGTTAATTGCACTGATGATGTTACCTAGTTGAGTGTTGGAAGAAATGTCCATCTAGGTTCAGTTCCAAGTAAGGAAGAAAGACACTGGAAACATGGTGACTTCTTGGAAAGATGGTTTATTGAGGAACAAGATGGGTCCCTGGGAAGAAAAAGAGAAGACATGTTGAGAGTCCCTTGATTTTATATGCTTTCTGGCTTTGAACTTCCTGGGGCACAGGAAGAGTATTCTGATTGGTTGCTATCAGAGATCATAGCTAGCTTTTGTTTGTCTGTGTGCTAAGTTTGGTTGAAATTTGGTGGATGGTGCAATTAAGGGGCTTTGGGCAATTCCTATTATGGCTCTGCTTGAAGGAGGTACATCTTTGTTATGTAGAATGGACTGGCCCAGGCCTTAATGGACCATTAATAATGGTGGGGACAGATGCTGAGTTTCTGCCTGAGTTTCTATTTCTCTTTTAGGGAAAATATTCTGCCTTTTTTATTGTATCCTAAAATATTTCACTTCTCTAGGAGAGGGATGGGTTTTTACTTCCAACATGACTAATGAAACATCTCCAAGCAAGCATCCAAGCTCAAAGAGCACCAAGGAATCTGTGGAGCAAATGAACAGAATCTGCCAAGCAGTCCCATTATCTCCCAAGCATACAACTTGTGCCTAAGTTGGTTAAGGTTGAGCTACAAAAATAATTTGGGCTGAAACATTTTCACATCAAAAGGGAGCATCTCTTGTAAAGGAAAGAGGAGATAGAAATATGCTATGGAGAGACAAAGGTGGGAACTGGAGTTAGATTGGGAATAGGCAGAAAACATGGCTGGCAAACCAGATGGAACTTAGACAGTGTTAGCTGTTGAAAATATACGAATTTAAAATGGACTAAAGACCATTGAAGAGGTTTCCTGACTGAAGAGAAGAATGACAACAAAGCTTCAAGGGTTCAGTGCACCCTGCATAGAATTCCTGAAGGAGAGAGAGGCTCTCGAGATCAATACCCTGCTAAATTTATCTGAATCCCTTCATTAATTCTAAAGGGGATTGAATAAAGCTACCTTACTGACTTCAAAAGAAGAATTTTTTTACAGACCGAGAAATAGCTAATATTGAATGGAAGGTGGGGAGAGTCATAAAGTGATCAGCTTTTAGTACATTCTTTACTTTGGCAGTTAAACTAAGAAAAGGAAAGGGGTTTTGAACTTCTGGTGTTTTATTTGCTTTAGCAGCATGCCATTTACAGAACTATATAACTGTAAAAGTAAACCTTCCAGGGGAAAAAAACTCTCTTTATTTTGTAATGCTATAAAGAAAGAAAGAAATGAATTGGTCCACAAGATAGTTATGGTGCACTGGATACTTACTTGCTTTTCACTTTAGATTGATGTAATATTCATAACTTTAAAAGTGTGCATTTTTAAGTTGATTCAAAAGTAGTTTTATATCCCACCCCCAGTTTTCCCTTTTTAAGCCTAAATATGTATGTTGGGTCATAGCCTCAAAATTAAAAAAAATACAGTGTGAAGTCAATATATCCTCATTGCTGGAAACATAAGTATTCAGTTGGAGTTGCTGAGGACATGTTTTAATACCTGTATAGTCATTCCAAGGATGATGCCATATTTGACCAAAAATAGCACATTAGTAATTTTCCATTTTGATCAACATGAAAAAAGTGAAGTATGTTGTCAGCTTCTTGTCTGGAGATAATTGTTTAATATATAGCATAAAATAAGAACTCTCAGATCGATATGGAGGATTTCCCCATTGGCCTCTACTGGCTCTGAAGTTCATGAGTGCTTCTCTGCCAAATAAATGCATTGGTGACTTACTTCCTTGACTCTAACCACTGTTAAATCAAAGTAGGTAAGACAAACTTATCTAAGAATTAGGATAGGTTTCAGTGTTTATACTTTGACCATAGTTTGAAAAACATAGAGGCTGGTTGATGCATCATACTATGTATGAGATGGTTTGTTTGATTTTTGCTTTGTCATTGTGAACTCAAATGTGCTTTGTAAAGTATAGTTTATAGTAGAGGTATATGTGATTCACATCACTGTACCATATTCAACAAACCATGACTTAAAATCGTGAGTTAAGGTTAAGTGTAAACTTAAGTTGCAGAGAGCTGGCAATTCCTAATGTCATCAAGAAAATTATTGATGTTAACTCCAAATTGTCTACTTTTCCATAATAAAAGCCTGTAATCTCATCCTTTCCATTCTTCCCCCGATCCCAAAAGTGTGGTTGGATTTCTGAAGATGTGCCAAAATGTGGTTTTTCCAACCGGTATTATAAAACATACACACACATACTCCTTCTTTAAGCATAGACAGTCTGTTTCAGTCTGAGAGCTGCTTTTACTGGGAGAAGGTGGAGACATAGATATGTGACATCTGCAGCAGGCAAGGTTATGGTACAAAGAGAATAAAATGAGAAATAATGGTACATAAGGACAGGATGCAATTTTCCAAGTGCTCTGGATGTTCCAGAAATTATTGTAATGCTTTAAACTTTTCCTGAAATTTAATTTTGGTGCCATGTTAACATAATAGCTTCATCACATACCACATTGGACAAATAGTTTCCAGGTGCATTGAGGTGGACACAGATGTTAGATTTGTACTCATAACAAAACATTTTGAATTGGCCATGTTCCAAATGAACAGAATTTGAAAGGCCACATGAGTAGGTGGGATGGCAGGTCATGTGGAGTGTTACCTACCATTTAGCCTACTGAAAAATTGGCCAGCTTTTGACAAAAACATTTATGAAAACATTCTTTAAAATCCTCATAGAAAATAATAAAAGTAATTGTTTCCTAAGGGAACTTTAAAAATTATAATTACAAAATAAAATGATTTGTTAAGCAACTATCCATTATGTGGTAATCGATAACATTTTAGCTAGAATATGTGATGTGTATATCGACAATTTTATAAAATTGTCAACTGGTTTTGTAACAGCACAGCTATCTCTGTATTTTTATATGTTTGTTAAAACACTTTTACAGATTGAAGTGGGGCAGATTATATGGCTTGATTAATAAAACAGGGAAAAGCCCTTGCACGTTTTTACTCATGTATAAAGTACACTTGACACATGCTGCAGTAGAGAACAATGGCTATTACTTAAGAAGATTTCTACATTTACCTATTACTATACAGCCCATACCCTGTTGGGTCATTCATTTCAGAGATATTTTCTGACCTAAATAGAAAAAACAGAATGATCCAGGGCAGACAAAAAAGCACTGGGAGTAGGAGTTACTTCCTGCCAGCCTCCATATTGACTTTCTTTATAGGAATCTGGCAAAAAACATCTTTCCTTTCCCTTCCCAGCAACCAAGTAAGTGACTAATGCTGGTTGGGAAGGGAACAAGGGATTATGAGACTGGCTAGGAAATTGTCACGGATTGTTGAAAATAAAGATCATGTTACCACAGTAGCCAGTAGGATTGAAACAGTCACAACTTTCCCAAATTTCATTCCCTCAGAGTCTTTGATCCTGGATTTTGGATACAATTTGTATGTAAAGTACTTGGTTCAAAAATGTTGTTCTAGAACAGGGATGTGAAACTCATAGCCCATGGGCCAGGTGCGTCACATGCTGGCCCCGCCCCTGCCCAAATTAGCTGAGGGGGGGAGTCTTGATACATCATGTGATGCTGCCATGATGATGTGAGTTTGATACCCCTGTTCTAGAATGAAGCATTTTGCCCAGTTAAAGGTCATGGCAAGAGTTTTAGTAGTATATAGTAGACTAAACTACCTGTTTGTCATCTTGATTATTGGAGCTTAATATTTTAAAAATTCTGAGCTGATTTGTAGATCATGAAATGAATGCCCAGTTTGGTATGTTTGCCTTATCCCAACTGGTACTTGTTCATCTACTTTAACTTAGGTAATAATTTTGTTTCTCTCTCATTTCAGTTGTTCGAGTTCATGAACTTTTTGGCTGAGAATGTAATCTTTTGCTACATGGGACTAGCACTTTTTACATTCCAAAATCATATTTTCAATGCTCTTTTTATATTTGGAGCATTTGTATCCTTTGTTCAAATAACAGGAAATGCATAGTCCAGCAAACATATGAAATAAGGTATTGATTTTCATGATGAACAGATAAATTGTATAATTGGAGATATAAACTAGATTCCAGAGATCTCAATGCATATATAGAATTTTTCTGCTGTTTATGTTTTTCTGTGCAATAGTCAAATCCTCTTCATACAATTCCTAGGAAGTGAAGATATACTCTGGGCTTTACTCCTGACATCAGGCATATTACATGTCACATGTTTGAAGACCGTTGAATGCATGGTCATTGAATAAACTGATACATGAACAACTGCATGAACAGAGACTAAGTCAAAAACACTAATGATATGCATGTGCTGTTCCAATTATATGAATTTCATTATTATTATTAATTATGCGCCATTGACTCATTGCTGACTTTTAGTGACCACATAAATTTTCTCCATGGTGATCTAACCTTAACCTGATATTTAGGTCTCCTAATGGCGTATTCATCACCTCTGTTTTCTGTTAGACATCCTCTTCTGCCCTTTCTTTCCATCTTTCCCAGAATTAGAACTTTCTGCAGAGAAAGAGGTCTTCACCTAACATGTCCAAAGTAGGATAATTTGAGTCTAGTCATTTGTGCCTTGAGTGAGAACCCTGAATTATTTGTTCAATGAAATATTTTTGTTGATTGGTTTTCTTAGCTGTCCATGGTATTCTCAGGAGTCTTTTTCTAACATCAAAGTTCAAAAACATCAATACTCTTTCTTCTTGTTTCTTCAAAGTCCAACTTTTGCTTTAATAGAATGTCATAGGGAATACCATAGTTTGCACAGTTCTGATCTTTATAGGTATAGATACACCACTGCATTTAAATATCTTTTCTAAAGCCTTCATGGCTGCTCTACCAATAATTAGCCTTTGATGTATTTCTTGACTGTTTGTTCCTTTACTGGTGATAGTTAATCCTAAAAAGCAGAAGCTATCTACAAATTCAATATCTTCACTGTTAATTCTAAGGCTACTTCTTTTATCTCTTGTCATTAGTGGGATCATCTTTATGTTTAACTTTAGTCCCACTTTTTTTCATTTTGCTTCTTAACTTTTATTACTAGAATTTGCTGAGTCTTTGCATATTTGGCTATCAGGATACTGTCAACAGCATGACACATTATTGATATTTCTTCCTTCTTCTAATACCATCCCATCTTTTTTCAATCCATCTTCTCTTAATATATTCAGTATACAGAATGAATAACTAAGGGGAAAGTATACACCCTTGTTTCACTTATTTGTCAAGCTAGAACTAGTTTGTTTAACCATGTTCTGTCTGTACTGTGCATCTCTGACCTGTATATAAATTTAGGATAATTATTTTTTTTACCATTTTTCTGAGTCTATTCTACAACTTGATGTAATCAACATAGTCAAAGCCCTTTTTATAATCAATAAAGCACTTAGTAACTTCCTTTTGCTATTCTTTAGCTTTCTCATTTGTCCAGCATGCATCAGCAAAAACATCTCATGTTTCTTGGCCTTTTCTAAAGGCTTTTGAAAATCTGGCCCCTCTTTTTCATGTAGGATTTTAATTTGCATTGAATGAATCATTGTTTCACTTGCACTTGAGATTAAGGATATCATATAATATAATATTAACACCCTGTTAAATTTGCCCGCACTCTACCCCCATCTCTTTTTTTTTTAATGTAGATTGACCTCTTCCAATCTGTTGGCCCTTGTGTCGTTCTCAGATGTTTTGGCTCAGCTTTGTTAGAATATTTACTGATTCCTCTTATTTTTATTCCCATTGGGGATTTCTTGGTGTAATCGGGTCTTTTCCTG
>JANHGC010000240.1:21842-37248 GCA_027560395.1 Boaedon fuliginosus | reverse complement strand
AAATCTTCTGAGTATTCTGAAAATACTCTGATCTGACATCTGTGCAGCGGCCATCCATGGATAGCCGCTGCACAGCTGTTGGATCAGAGTATTTTCAGAATACCACAAAGATTTTGAAAGCGATCCCAAGCAGCGTGCTTTTGACAGCGCATCCACAAAGCGGGTAACCAGTGAACCGGGAGAAACCCGTCCCTGATCTGAGCCCAATGATTTGTGCCTTGAGTGAGAACTCTGGGTTGATTTGTTTGATGTTCCATTGCTTTGTTTTCTTGGCCTTCCTTGGCTTTCCATAGTATTCACAGAATTCTTCTCCAGCACCAAATTTCAAAGACAACATATTCTTCTTATCCTGCTTCTTTTATTTAATTATCTGCCATTGAATGTTATTTTAATCTATTACATTCTGAATTTGTCCTCGATATGACCAATTTTAGTGGCTACATTAAAAAGAAAGGGAAGAAAAATAAGGAAAGTTGAAAAATTGCTCCTATAAATTAATTTGTCTACTTTTTTGTACATTTTGATAAACAATTCATTCAATGAATTTACAGTTTCTGTTCAAGTTAGGATAGCTTCTATTTATTCAAAAAAGAAAACAAAAAACCAACACAGGTAATGGGAGGAATAGAGGGAAAATATCAAGATATAATATAAAAACTTAACATTATTAAATAAAACATTAAAATCATTTTATAAGCTTATCTTTGCTTGCTGAAAAATTAGCTTTGTGGGTAGCAGTAAAATCAATAGATATATCTGATGACATAACTGGACAGCAATTGTATTGTTAGATCTTAATAATACTACCAAACATTTCAAATTATTTAGTAGTTTGTGGCATAAACAGCAAGAATGGAATTCTTTAAATTCTTATTTAAGCAATCAAGAAATAATCTAATACTGCAGTGATGTATAACTAGGCCTGAATGATTAATTTTTAATTCACTATTTTACAGCACGACATTAATTTTGTAGTGGTAGTATTTTAATTTCTTTATGCTCTCCATGGCAGACAAGGGAGATCATAACTGCCCATTCAGGAGCAGTTATTTTGCAAGTCTCTCCCTAGTCTTGAAGAAAAATTCATCTATGTCCTTACAGCTTGTTAACTGTTTTTTATTTATTTATACAGTATATACATCATATTTATAGTCACACATGTAAAGTAGCCACTATATTCTGAACCCCTTGAAACTCTCAGATCATCTTGAGGTTTAATATGGTACTCTGCAATGAGGGAATATTGGGGCATGGATCACTGAGGCTAGCTTGTTTAACTCCAGAGAGAATAACAGTTGATTAATGGTGTCATTTGATCCATTTGGCTCATGTCTTTGTTGATGTTACTCCTAACTCCTGGTTATCATATCTTGATTTTAGCCTAACAGCTACCTACAGTTTGGCATTCCAAGATACATTTTTATCATAAGTGCTACATACAAAACTGTGATCTAGTCTATTCTTCTCCTTTAAAAAGAAAACAAAGAATCAAGCAATATCATTTAGAATGGGCTACAATTGATCAATGAGACATTGGTTTCAAAATTCCTGTTAGTGCCCCTAGTTGTTTATCTTTTTGGTGCATGTTCATTATTCATTTGTCATTATGAAAGAATGTCATCTTCTTAAGAAAGAAAAATGGAATTAAATGAAAAGAGATTTTCTTGTAACTTAGTTCCACTCTCTTTTTCATAATTCTGTCCAGCTAATATCATTCTTCCATAAAGAGATGAAAAAATAATTTCCTCAGAGTGACACATACATTGATTTGCTAGTGAAAAACGAAATACTATTCTGGCTATGTATGGTCATAATTTTCAACAAGTATCATTTAGACCAATGTCATCTTGACTAAGTTCAATGTTTATTTAAAAACTGTTAACTGAAATTCTTATGTTATGAGATTTGGCAGCACAAGTCACAGTAATACACTGATTAATTTTTCATTAAAATAAAATCCTGTTGAAGTAGCTCAAACATCATTCATACAAGTGAACGATGCATGAGTTCATAAGCAAAGAAATTTGGATAGGAATTGAGATTAATACTACACATGAGGTTCAGTTTATTTGCACTTAGATAAATTTGCAGATGAACTCACTGGATTTCTGCTCTTTTCATCTTGCAGGTTATTCACCCATTTTCTTTCAGCACAACATATTTCTGACACTCTCATAAACAAGTTGAGAAACACGTTCCATTTAACTTTATTTAATTTAGAATTTTCTCTAGCAAGATAAATTTAAGTTTAGTTAATATATAACCCTCTCCACCCCCACCCACTCTTTTTAATGATTCAAATATCCAGCAAAGACTATAATTAAATGCAATGTGCCTAATAATTAACACATTTGTTCTGTGTAGACGTTTAATCAAGACTGGACATGTGAAAAGCTTGCCCCTGTTTTCAGGAAAACCATGGCATTTTCCCCCTATAATGGTCTGAGCAGAAATACAATAAAAATGACGAGAATGGATGACTAACCTGGTTGTGTTTTATGTATTTTTCACAGTTTGGCCATGCATTTTGTTTTGTAGTGATTGTTCAAAGACAATTTCACTACTTGTTTTTGGAATTAGTGCCAGCACAATATACCTTTGCCACAGCTTTCTGTGTTCTCTATTAATGGCATGCTGTTTTTCCTTTCAGTAAGCTATGTGCATGAATGAAATAATATTAAAACTTTACATTATTTCTTTGATTATCAGCTTCTGATGCTGCTGCTCATGATCATATCAATATTCCATAGTAATGTCCATTTTATCAGTTTCATTATAGTTACATATTCATCTATGCTCACTTTGTGCTAAACTTGGTAATCTTATATAAAAGAGAAGAAACAGTCAAAATAGTAGAGACATGATCAGTTTATCTATACTACCGTGTACAATATAGTAGCAGTTCAGTAGAGCTATAGTAGTGAGCCAGGAACAGTAAATGAATTATTTAAAACAATTGTTTAAGATTAAATCTTTAGAGTATAGTGTTTGGCCTAGCCTGCTGTTGGTTTTTTAAATATATTGTGATTAAATGTTGGGTCTATGTTGAATTGATATTTGGGGCATTTTTTTCTTTTCTATACACATTTTTTCCTTTGTCTTTTGTTATTCTTAGTATGTTAGTATAGATGCATGTTTTGCTGTTTTTGTTTTGCATTTTATTCTTGTTCTTGATAAAACAAAATAAATATATATTAAGAAAGATATCTTAAGGGTTTTTTTCTATTGTTGACTTGAATCAAATACTGCTGTTGAAAAGACAGAGGACTCAATAGACAAAGAAAAGGATCTTTAAAAAAAAAGACTGGTTGAAATTATAATTCAAGTCTCCCATAATCCAGTAGAAGTTGATCACAAATTGGCTGAGATAAAACAACATGAACCAGAATTCTGAAGTAGTCTGTAATTGAACAGCAAACTGATAACCTGTTTCTGCAGCAATATTCAGGCTCCAGATTAGATATCTTTTTAAATCCTATCATAGATCCTTCATGGCACCAATGTGAGAATGCATTGGCTCCTTGATCAGTCATCATATGCTTGTTAACAGGATCGTTTTAGTAGTTCAGAGAAAGGTTGCCCAGCACCCTTGTAGGAACTGAGAGCCACTCAGGAGAAACACAACTTACTTTGCTACAGTGTCTTAACTGAAAACTTGGAACAAGAAATTGCTATATCTGAATCAATCCCCAAAGTCAAACAGAATAAATACACTATTCCTCTAATTCCATTTTTTAACTACTGACTTAAATTATTCTCTTCGGTACATGCCTGACTGATTAACTTCTTATATAAAGAGTAAAAGGCAGGCTGAATTGCTATAGTTGTTCATTTGCTAGTGAATTAGTGGGCAATGGAAAATCTATTCTCCTTGTTATGCTAAAGTGACCATTTGGCTGGTAGGTATTATGCTGTGTGATTGATGTAATAAATCATTCCATCAAAATTAATTTCCTAGGCAGATCAGAAAAGTCATAATTATTTATGGACTGTGATCTTGGATAGCTCAAAAACTGATATATTTACTTCATGCTCAAAGTTGCTCACGTGCATAATCAAATCAGCAATATATATCCCCAGTATATATATTTTAAGATTTTCACGAAATACTATGTATTCCACATTAACACACTTGCAAACTTTACACTTACAATTTCCCTAATCACAAAACAATATCCCTTTCATAAATAATAACATAAATAATAAATAAAACATAAACAATAAAAAGCATCCACCACACGCTTTAGACCTGTGGTGGCAAACCTATGGCACGCATCCCTTGGGGGCATGCAGAGGCCTCCCTGCGGGCACGCGAGCTGTTGCCCCACGCACCTGGCGCACATGCCTCCCATGATTTGCGCTTCCAAAAAAACCATCCACCTGCTCCAGTACTATACATGCCCTTCTTCCCTCTTCTGAAGCACAACTGATCAGCGCAGGGAAGATTGCCCATGGGGGGGGGGTGCATGCATGGGTGGTACACACGCACACACACGCCCCATTTGCAATCTTCTCAGATGTCTGACAAGCAAAGTTGGTGGAGGATGCCATATTTGCTTAATAAGTCTGTGATTTGCTTAATATCCATGGCAAAAAAGGTTGTAAAATTGGGCTTGACTCACTTAATCGCATCACTTGCCCTCCCTAAAGAAGCTATGGGCCAAAGGAACTAGGTGCTGTGGAAATTCCTGTTTCCTATATATTTCAAGCTTTTTCTTTTCTTTTCTTTTCTTTTTTTCATTTTATGTGTTCATAACCATAGTTTTCTCCAGTGTCCATAATGGGATAATTAAATGAAGCATTTATTTTTATTTTTTTAACAAAAGTGAAATAGTTTAAATTCAATCACACACAAAACACACATATGATATCAGGCTAAAAATCTGGAGCCACACTTTAGACAACAGCTTGGCACGAGAAGAATTCTCATGAAACCACCATTATTTTGGTCCTATTAATAAAGCATTTCTAACAATTGCTTCTCAAGCAATTTCACTAATACCTTTTAAATACTGTGAAAGTGTTATGTGTGTATGAAAATGTTTTGGGTTTCCTGTGTTTTCATATTATTGCATTTATAAGAATTGCGAAGCCTTGCAATCTATCCCCCTGCTAAACCTTTGACTTAGACAAGGTAGTGAGCATTGCTAAGTCCTTTGTGCACTTATCAGGGTTAAGATTTATTGGATTCAATGGGAAGGTATCAGGTGGTACAATAATACACTTTATAAATGATTGGATTATTAACTAAGCATACTGTATATGCATGGATGGACAAAGTCCTGTTAAAAAAACAAAAATTGTGCAGTGCTGAGCACAATACGCGTAAATGCCAAATTGAATACTTTAAAAGTTATGTTATTGAGCCTATAAAACTATTCTATAATTGACTGAATATAAAAAGGTTAATTAAGACAGCTCCTTAATAGCATACCTTTTAAAAACAGGCCTCTGTAGTGCAGGATGGATGAGAATATATAGCAACAGCTAATTATACTACAACATGGCATTTTTATTGTTAATTTTCAAAGAAGTAACATTCCAATAATAATTTGTTAGTCAGTACATTTGTGAAGTTACCTCTTGTCTCAGCAAGGAAGTAATTGGTTTCAGTGCATTTACACACAGAATATTAGTTGTGACATGGTCTTTTTATTTATTCAAGGAGACAGCTGAACTATAGTACTGGTAGAAATGTAATTTTAGAGTAACCCCTGAAGTTTTCCAGTTTGTTTGTTTTTTAACAAAGTGCAAGAAGGTTCTGACTTCTTTATTTTTCATCTATCATTGTTTGCTTTATACATCCGTATGATCCAACTGGCACTCAGGGATGGGTTTCTCCCAGTTCGCAGGTTACCCGCTTCATGGGCGTGCTTCCAGATCGGCTGTCAAAAGCGTGCTGCGCAGGATCGCGTTCAAAATCTTCATGGTGTTCTGCAAAAACTCTGATCCAACAGCTGTGCAGCGGATAGCCGCTGCACAGCTGTTGGATTAGAGTGTTTTCAGAATACCACGAACATTGGGAATGGTCAGGTAATAAGGGGATGCATTTGTCTAGTTACTTAGGAGTATGGATTATGTTGTTGCTACCAGTACACCAATTAGCAGTTAGCAGCATGGTGCAGCAAAAGTGAAGGAAGAGAGTATTTAAAATGTACCTGTCCCAGATATTAAAAAAATGCTAGATATGTTGCTGTTCACAATTAAATTATATGCTAAATTTATTGTGTACAGATCTGATTGTCTATAAGACTAGGGATAAAGTTCTGCACTAGTCATCCATGGCAGAGGATCTGTGATTGCTTAATAGGACTGGATACTGTTGTTGGATCTGTTTCTAGTACAGACTGGCATGACAAGTGACCTATCAAGCCAGAGGAAATTCATCTGCCTCCTAAGTCATTGTTAGTTTCTGTTTGTTAGTCTGTTTCTGGAGGCTACACATGGCTCAATTGGCCACACATGGCTGCAATCATGGCTAGATTGCATTTAGTTTAGACTGCCAAATTGCAGATTGTAAAAGTCTGCAGTAGAAAACAATTATACAATCTCAGTTTTAGACAAATGTATGACACAATGCTGTAAAGAATATACTTTAAGGATTATAACCAAAAGCTTCAATAAAAAGATAAAGATTTAAGAGATTGAAATGTAGGTGTGTGTTGTCAACCATAACATTAGTGTGACAAATAATAAGGAGCAGTTAACACATGCTTGACTAAATTTACTTAAGGCCATTAATAAAAACTTGCAAGAACAGTTACTGACAGTATGAAAATGGCATAGATAAATGATCAGAAGTAACTCCAAGTAAACTAAATGTAGAATAGGAATTTCTCCTCCATCTGTTATTTTAAAATGTGGTACTTTATTCTCCATAAGATAGCCAATGGATTAGTGACAATATACAATATTTTTAAAAGAAGGACTTTTAAAGCATTCATCATTATTCCAAGTTATGATGGAGCATTATGTGGGCTGGCTGAATATTTGCCTGGCAGTATCTTCTTTGTAGTTTCAGGCTATAATGGAAAAAGATTATTCTCCAAGGAAGACTGTTGGCAACTTCAGGTTTGTTTAGCATTACTAAGATGTGGCATGCTCCACTGTATCAGTTTTCAAAATATATCTTAATATCTGATCTCTAAAAAATGAAGATTTCCATTGCTAGTGCTCTTCTTTTTATTCTGTTCACTTCTAATAATTTATCATCATTATGTGTCTTCAATTTGGCGTCAGCTATAAGTGACCATGCAGATAATTTTTTTCCATGATGATCTATCCCTAACCTGATTTTTCAGCTCTTTCAATAGTATATTCACCACTGTAACTTCGTCTCTCCACTTTACTGCTGATCATCCTCTTATCTTTACTTACACCTTCTCCATTATTATGGCCTTCTCAAGAGAGTTAGAATGAAATATTCTATAAGCAGAAACAAGAGACATGTTTCAATCATTGCAAGAATCAATGATGAAATTACATGATGAAATTTAAAAAGTAAATGATAAGGTGGATCACATACAGCAAACAATGATAAAGAATGAGGAGAGGATAAGAAAAGTGGAGGAGAAAATGGGCACAATGAAGAGAAAAGTAGAGGAGGCGGACCAGAGGTTAACTTAAGTGGACATAAACCTAGAAGCCTCATTACTAACGTTAGAAATGGAGAGTGTGAAATATTTTCTGAGGTTCCAAAATGTGGAGGAAAAGAGAGGAGATGACCTCTTAATTAAAATGGTGGATCTATTGGCTGAGGTTTTGGATTTAGATAAACAAAGAGTATTATTACATATTGATGAAGTTTACCGAGTCCATACGAGCTATGTAAGAAAGAACCGATTGCCCAGAAAAGACTACATTAGGTTCTCAAAAAAGTCATTTAGAATGGAAATTCTTCAAAAGGTAAAAGATCATCCAATGATACACAAAGGGAAAGAAATAACAATTCTGAAGCAAATTCCCCAAAGAGTAAGAGATCTGAGAAGAGATTAACAATTCTTGACCAAGAAATTAATGAAGCATGACGTAAATTTTAAGTGGTTGGTGCTGGAAGGACTTCTTATAATGTGGCAGGAGAAAAGGCACTGGGTTCATACAATAGATAAAGCAGCGGAATGTAATGAGAAATATTTTGGTACAGGAGAAGAAGAAAGTGATAGTGTAGAAATGGAAGAGAGAATCCAAGAGGGGATAATATCACAGTCAAAAGGGAAAGAAAAGAACCAAAGAGAAAGAGAAGAATGTGAAGATACCAACTATAAAGAAAAAAGAGAGCTTAGAAGTATTAGGGCTGCAAAATCGACTCATAAATAATGGAAGAAGAAATCGATATAATATCAGTAAATGTAAAGGGACTAAACTTGGTGAGGAAAAGGAAAATTGTGTTTAATTAGTTACAAAACTTGAATTTTAATGTAATCTGCCTTCAAGAAATACACATTCAAAAAGAACACTTTGTTAGAGAACCCTAAATTGGGGAAATTATACACCTCCCTGTATTGTTAAAAAAGGGGGGGAGTGGCTCTGTATATCAAAGACTCGATAGATTCTAAGCAAGTTTATAGAGATGAAGAGGGTAGAATATTAATAGTAGAAGTGATAGTTAAACATAAGTGAACTCTGTTGGTAACCGTTTATGCTCCCAATTCTAATCAGGAAGCCTTTTATAACCAACTGCATGAAAAAAATGTACAATTTGAGGATGATAACATTTGAATGATGGGTGATTTTAATGCAATTGTGAATGTTAAACATGACTACCAAAGTGGTAGAAAAAAATTGAAAACTAGAAGGACCCTACCAAAAACATTTTTAAGTTGACAAAAGAACTAGGAAATAAAGATATCTGGAGGGAACTAAATCCAGAAAGGAAGCGATACACCTTCTATTATAATGTATTTAAGTCTTGGTTGAGAATTGATGTGATTTGGGCATCACTAGAGCTTTTAGAAAAGATGCAACAAGATGAAATAGAACCATAACCTGATGAGAATAAAAGAGAAAGGACAAAAGAGAACAATAAGATGGACATTAAGACAATGCCTCCTGGAGGATAAAGAATTTGTGCAAAAATTGAGAAAAGAAATGAGATTTTTTTTTCTTAAAGAGAACAGTAATGATGAAACGTCCCTATAAAATGTATGGGACATGACTAAAGCCTATCTTAGAGGTTTAGCAATTTTCTATACTGCAAAGACAAATAAAAATAAGAAAGAAGAACGAGAAACCCTAGAAGGAAAATACAAACAGTAGAGTTACAGAGTAACCCTCTTGAAATAAATTGTAAAAGGGAAATGGAATTAATTAAGCATAAATTAATATTCTATTTAAAAAGAGTTGGCAGAAAAGATTAAAGCAGCCAAGCAAAACTTTTTCGAGAATGCAAATAAACTAGGGAAATGGCTGCCTTCAAATTAAAAAAGGAAAAAGAAAAGAGGTGGATACAAAAATTACAGGATGAGACAGGTATGTGCCACTATAAAAATGAGGATAAAAAAGAGATAGTTCAAAATTGTTATGAGAAATTATAGAGAGAGGGTGCCAGAAGAACAAATTAAGTGATACATTGAAAAAGCAAATTTACCAAAAATCCCAGAAAAAGTTAAAATGAGTTAAATAGTAGAATTACCATGGGGTAAATAATGGAAGCAATTAAAAAGCAAAAAAACAATAAATCCCTGGGATCAGATGGAATACCAGCAGAACTATACCAAAGTTTACAAGAAATCTTAAGCTCAATGGTGTTTGATGTCTATAATGATGCATTATTAGAAGCTAAAATACCCCAAACATGGATGGAAATGATCATGACGTTAATACATAAAGAAGTCTCTGACTCATCCCAAATCCAAAATTATAGATCAATATCCCTTCTAAATGTAGACTATAAAATCTATGCAGCTATTATGGCAGAAAGACTAAAAGAATTTCTGAACATTTTTATACATTCTTATCAAAAACAGTTTATATTGGAGGACCCTCAAGAATCTGGACCTAAATTAATAATGATGATAGAGGAGCATGGGGCAGTAGCAGGTTTAAAAATAAACAAAGATATTAGTTAAAAATTTTACTGAAAGTCAAAAGTATGAATTTGCAAAATTGATGAAATTACAAATTGTCAAAAGAATTAAATACTTAGAGATACAAAATGTGTGGCATTTAAAGAAGAAAATTATAATAAATTGAAAGCACAGATCAAAACAGATTTGGAAAATGGGAAAAACCTGCATCTGTCCCTCCTTGGCAGAATTGCTACAATTAAAATAAATATTTTACCAAGGCTGTTATAACTATTCCAAATTATTCTAGTTAAATTGGGAAAGCTATATTTTGATGACTTAAACAAGATAGTATCAAAATTAATTTGGCATGGGAAAAAAACCAAGAATTAAATTAAAAGCGCTTCAAGATGATAAAAATAGAGGGGGATTTGGCCTATCAGATTGGGAGTTTTACTATCAAGCATCGTCAATTTAGATTTATACAAAATGTCCCCTGAATAGGATAATATTGAGCCTATTTCCTCCATAGTTATAGGGAATAGCACTGCTTGCACTATTGTGATCTTTGTAGCCATGAATTCATCACAGCATCTGAACATCTTTTAGAAGGCCTTCATGGCTGCTCTACCAAATGCTTGTGTATGACCTATTTCTAAGATGCTTTTTCTTTTACTTTACAGAAGCTAGCTTGCATATGATCATTATTTGATAAATCAGGCAAATAATTGGATAGTGACTTGAGTTGCAAGATTTTATTTTTAATACATAGAGCTAAAGTCAAAAGCCTGATGTCTCAAGAAATGTACAGTAGCTACAATTGTTTGAAATATATTTAGAACTGATCAAGATTTCTAAATTTAAATTATTTAAATGTTTAGATAAATTTTCATTAAAAATAGGAATAGACTTGATCGGAATGTATGTTTCTGCATTTCACATTATTTTTCAACTGTGCATACTTAGGTCATGGTGGAAGGCACATTTCTAAATTGTACATTCTGACTTGCTGTGTGTGAATGAAAAAAAATCTTTGCAAACATTGAACAAAACAAAAGTAATAATTTAGAAATAGAAGTAGATTGTCCATTCTTCATAATAATTATCTGTTCCTTATGGACTGTTTTGTACTATCTTAAACTAGACTAGCCTGCTGTTCTCATATGTGGTCATTAAATTATTGTACCAGTGATAAAGTATTTAACAGCTAATCTGGATATTATTCTAGTGATCATGGCCTCAATCACATATAGCAAAATAACTTGGGCTTCCTCAGCTTTAAGGCAAATAAGTTAGAAAGGAGGATTTGGTCCATAGTAATCAGAATTATTATATAACAGGATAGGCATTCTGACCCCTCCAGATATCTGCTGTAATAATGTATCATTAAATATAGTGGTTATATATTATCTGAGCTGAAGTGCAAAACATTATGAGGACACTCAGATGCCCACTCCATTATATCATAAGTTTATTTTGAACACACAGATATATATGAGTAAGTGGAATGTCTCAGGTGTTTAAAACTTCATTATGGATTATTTCAAAGCCCCCTTAATAGTTTTCCAAATTGAGCTAGAATAAGCAATATATGAATAGTTTCAATACCTAGAATAAGGTAAGAGCACACTATTGGATGCTGTGTCTCTGTCAGTGACCAACAGTAAGATTTCCAGAACTGATTTTGAAAATGAGCTACATAAATCTGCTTCAGATTTAGTAAGAAGGCATGTATTCAGGGCAAGTGAGTTATATAAACTTTGTAACCATTAACTTAATGAATATTCCGAACAGAATGTTTTTCATTAATGATGTTCTATGTTTTCCCCTGTGCTGTCCAGAGCAGTTTTGTTCAAGATATCCGTATTCATGGGAGGTATCTCAATTATGTGCTGTGCCTATCCAATTAAAGAGTCTTTGATTAAATCATAGCGTTAGTTTTTGTTTTCAACCAGTGCTGTGTGGGCTCTTTCAGACACCATCAGGGAGGAAAAGAGGTGAAAGGATGTAATCACCATTCCAGTAACCAGTTATGATGTTGTTCTCATTACACTCTTCTCCTATTTGAGAAAGGAAAGATATGGGGCACGGAGAAGGAGAATGTCAGAAATTTTCTTGCACTAGGGTCTTACCATTTCTGATCATAGAAGCTTAAAACAATAGCTGTGATCTTTATAACAGAACTTTAATTGTTCCCTCTGGATTGTTATAGAATTGCTAGTCCTGATCTTCTCACTCTGAAGTTAGATAGTTATGTATATCTGTATATCATACTTACACAGATATATAATTTACATTTGATTAAAAATCACAGTTAAAACAATTGTTTAATTCAATGGTGGGATTCAATTTTTTTTACTACCAGTTCTGTCAGCATAGTTTGGTGGGCGTGGCTTGGTGGGCATGGCTATGCAGTCCTGTGACAGGGTGGCCCGCTGTGACCCGTTTTTTGCTTAGAAAGCCACCTTGAAGCCTCCTGGCAGCCAAATAGGGGCATGCGGGGATGGTGCTACATACCCCCATGCCCAGTTTTTGGTCTAGAAAACCTCCCTGAAGCATTTTGGAAGCCAAGTAGGGATGCATGGAGACTCCTAGAAGGGGCGGGGTGGGGAGGAGCAGGACCAATCAGAGGTGGTATTTTCCAGTTCTCTGAACCAATCTAAATTATCTCTACCGGTTCTCCCGAAACTTTCAGAACTGCCTGAATACTATCTCTGGTTTAATTAATTGTCAACTGTTTAAGAATAGTAACATTTAAAACATTGAGTTATGTTAAATCATTTACAGTTCCTTTAAAACATTTTTAATTAATATGTCAATTAATACCTAATAAGTGACACTAACATCATAAGCTACAATATTTATTTCAACAGTTCACATAGAAATCTTACAATAAGTGCCCTTAATTGTAGCATAGGAAAAAAGATAGAAACATAAAGCTTAAATCATATGTGTTCTATTTTAAGGAAGGAGAAAAAAAACACTCATTCAATTATCTTCGTGAGCTATACTGCACAATTCTAAAGTTTGTCATAGAAGATGTTAATGAAGAAATATGCCTAAAGCAATGATGATATTCTAACCGATTCGCATAATTGCAGGGTTGTGCTCAGCACTGACCGCGTCCATCTGCTCCTTCCCAGCAGCGCTGGCTGAGCAAGGTATGCTCCGCGATCTCGCAGCCAATTACAACATGCCGCCTGCGACGCAATGGGGGGGTGGATTCGGCAGCGCGTGGCCTGGCAGCCAATTTTAACTGGCTACAAGATCGCGGAGGCCAACATGCGCCTCAGAGTGTACCTTGCTCACCTGGTGCTGCTGGAATGGGCAGATTAGGCGAATCGGTTAGAATATCATCACTGGCCTAAAGCCATTCATGAATAAAATCATAGTTTCTGAGCTGCAGTTTAAAGCTAGTTGCAGTTATTTTATTGTTTCTATGCATTTTATAAATTTGAATGTGTACATAAGGGTTTCACCCTTAGTCAGGCATATAAAATATGCATTATTTTTAAAAATGCCCAGTTTCTAAAATCATATTAAATTTAGAATTTTTTCAACTGTGACAAATTCTCACTAAATTATATTTTAATCCAACTGAGGTAGATGAGGTATACTTATTTGAAAACTTATATTTGCTGAATTTCTCAAGCATGTCAAATGCAAATGACAGATAAATTCAACTAGTCAATCTGGTATAAATCTGGGATTAATCTAAAGTTTGGCAGACCTTACTTTTGAAAGCTTGAAGATGGGCTTTGCAGTAAAAATGTAACTGCCCTTTCTAAATTAATTTATTTGCAAAACCCACACAGTTTGTAAGATTTCTTGCTTTGTAAGCTTTCTCGGTTTGAAGGTACCTGCATAAAATATGCTAATCCTAACGTTGACCCTTTGCTTGTGTGCCAAATTTGTAGTAAGTAAAGAGTCCAATGTTTTCTTTCTGCTGCCAATCTCTCAGATTCTGTTTTTAGGGCTGGAAATGGGCAACAGAAGCTAAGAAACAATCCTTCTCTTGAAAAAAAATAAGAACATTGTCCATTTCCAAGATGCCATGCAAAATAACTATTTATTTTAAATCCAGTGCTATTTATTCTTGCCCATTGTGCTCTTTTTGTAGTCAGCCCAAGCCAAAATGTCTATGAAAGTCAGAGCTGAGTGACCAGAATGGAAACATAATGTAAGCCTGTAGCTAAGAAATTGGTAAAGTTGGAAAGAACTTGGATCCTGAGGACATTATCATCAATTTTATAATATTATAGATGAGGAATACAGTTTATTCATATAAACAAGCTATGTCAGAAGAAGCGGGGGAACTGTCTTTAAAATAGAACAGCTAAAGATAAATATAATTTGGCTATGTAGTGGACTTGGAATGAGATGAAGGTCATGTGGTTAAGGCACTAGCATAGAAATCAAGAGAGTATGAATTGTAACCCTACTTTAGGCACAAAATCCAGCTGGGTGATTTTGTGCCAGAAAAACTCACCTCAGAAGGTTGGTGATGTGGGGAAAATAGAAAGAGAAAGGAGTGTTGGCTACAGTATGTTTGCTGTCTTGAATTATTTACAAAAAAAAAAGATTTTAAAAGCAATGATCTTCCTGCCACAGCTAGAGGATATGTGGATCACCTTTCTAATATGAATATTCTTCCATATATTATATCCCCTGTCTCATATATCCTGAAAAATGGCAGCGTTGGTGGTGATACAAAACATTAATGGTACAAGGCAAGGAGACAACTATCTCAGAGCATGAAAGCATAGGACGGCCACTCAACTGCCCCTTGATGTCCATTCCTTCTCAAGCCTTCAACAAACTTTGCTGCATAGTGTATAGCTACCATATGTGAGCTTCAGAACACTAGATGGCAACAAAAAGTTAGTTTTTCTGCATTTTTTAGTTTCCTTATCTTGTGATTGTCTGGATTTTTGCTACCCATGTATGGAATCTGAATAACAGCCAAAAGACAAGAAAAGAAGCATGAAGGGAATTTATTTATTTATTTATTTATTGTACTTATATCCCGCCTTTCTTCCCCAGTCAAGGGGAACACAAGGTGTCATACAACAACATATAAAACAATAAGCATTAAAATTACAATAAAAGCATCAACAGTAAAAATTTTAAAACAATTCTCTAAAATTCATAATAAAACACAGGTATATCAAAAACAGCCATACAATCACATTCATACAGGAGAGTCGTGTGTCCTGAGCCTGCTGGAAGAGCCAGGTCTTCATGGCCTGGTGGAAGGCTAACAGATTTGGGACGGGCCAGATCCCCACAGGGAGCTGATTCCAGAGGGCCGGAGCAGCCACAGAGAATAATAATAATAATAATAATTTATTGGATTTATACCCCGCCTCTCTTCACCCAAAGGGAACTCGAGGCGGCACAAT
>JANHGC010000235.1:5581-23416 GCA_027560395.1 Boaedon fuliginosus | reverse complement strand
GGCTGGAGAGCATCCGATTTGCATGCGTTGCCTGGAGCCCTCTGCACATGTGCAGTAGAGCTTGGCAGTGAAATGTGTGTGGGGTGTGCATTTTGACATCCTTTTTCAGGGGTGCAGACCCCCCCAAAGGCATTCATGACACACACCCCAGTGTTTGTCTCAGGAGTGCAAGGTATGTGCCTGGCACGTTTAGGCGTGGAGGAGCCTATTTGGCACATACCCACAAACCCACACACCCACACTTCTCTATTATAGATATAGATAGATGGCCATATATTTTTTCAAGTAAAATATATAAAATATAATTAATCAATGATGAACTAAATGACTCCTTATTTAAGGAGGAAAGAGACACTGGACAGGTCTGGCTCCTCCACAGGACAAGAACCAGCAAAGAATATGCCACCATTATATTCCACCAGAGACATCAGGAGCCAGGCAGCATATACATTTCATAAATAATAACAATATCTGTAATAAATCTTTATTACAATTCTGGAGATGAAAATACTACATTCAGTTGACCATTTCTGAGCAGGTGGAAAATACGGAACTGATTCTCAAACTTGACTCAGAACTTTTCTGTTTTCCTTCTAAGGAGGTTTTTCTCCTTCTTCCAGGTCAGTTCCAGCCAGTGTTGTTGGGAGGGAAATGGCTGAGTCCCAGGGCCCTACTTGGGAGTTTCCCCAGGGCTATGCCCTCTCCCACACTTCCATGAAGCTTCTGTGAAGTTCAGTACTATATATTCAACATACAGATCATACAGATCTGCATCTAAATGAAGCTGTGAAGGTCTCTCTAGTGTCTGCAGGCTGTGAGGGTCTAGATGGGGGAGAATAGGTCAAGATTGAGTGGCTATGGGTTCTGGGTCCACCAGATTGCAGAGTTATGGCGGACCTCTGTGAAAGAAAGAAACAACCACAGGCAGTTGTCCTTTGGGACAGAAGCCCCGAGCAAGTCGAAACCTTTCTTTTTTATTACATTTTCAGGTAGCCAAAAACAGCTTTCCCATTGGATGATTACAATGCATGAACACTTCATGCCACGATCCTTTACACCAATCAGGAATAAAATACAATACAGGATAGACCTCATGAACAGCATATGTCAGGCACCTATAACTCTCATTACCTCATTCATACTTCTTGTTCTCATAATCTGTTTCCCAATTAAGGAGGAATTCAGTTCCAATTAATAGCAGGATGTTCAGATGCTGTGTTCCAGCTACAGAATATGCATAAATCCTTCATGACTTCTGCTTTGAGAAGCTTTTTCAGAAGTTTTCTCACAGCTGATAAGAGATAGCCCAGCGCCTGAATGGTACTGTAAGGTAAAAACACAATGATCTAAACACAATGATCTAACCAGGTCATCAGAAGGCCTGTAAAATTCCCCTAAGTAATGCACAATGAATAATGCACAATTGAATTTAAGCCCTGTAAAGCATAATGATACGTAAGTTCCCAGTTCCCATAAGGCACAGCATAATTCCCATTACAGCATAATATAGCAATATATTCCAACATTGGGTGAGAAATAACTTATTTCAAGGAAAAAAACAAGAAAGTCCAATTGCCTTTTGGAAAAGGCACTTTTCGGGGACAACCATGACCTGGATGATTAAGAATCTCCATAGACATACTAAACAATGGTTTGTTTAATCATGGTTTGCAGACTGCAGCATGGGTGGCTGGTCCTATACAATATGCTTCCCCCATAAACTGTATGATCCACACAATAACTGAGCTTGCTATGTGTACCCAAGGAAGATTGATCTTATTCTTTCATCAGGACAAAGCATTTTTGCTTATTTTGATTTTTCTCAATCCTTCAGGCTAAAACACAGTCAAGCAAACAAATCTGCAGAGATATGTATATCAGTGAATGTTGACCCTCTGATGTTATATCTGAGAACTAATGGAAAAATACCATATAGATTTAGCTTGGGACCAATTATTATTCATTTAAGTGGAAATTGCTTTTATGAAAGGACTTAGGAATTCATCACATTGGTCCTTTAACTTAATAGTTATTTAGCTAGAAAGTGCTTTAACTTTGGTGTGATGAGGTTTATATCTTTGTTTCAGAAGAAGTCTCTAAGAATTTTGTTGTGGGATTAAATGTTGCCAAAGTGCCCCAAAATGTGGAATAGGCTTTCAGAAGTTGATATTGATTGTAGACATTTTTAACACAGTCTTTCCAAGTCCCTTATTTTGAATGTATAAGAGAAAAAGGGACTAATCATCTGTTCATTCACTTTGAATCCTGATCCAAAAATACCAATTCTTTCCA
Source organism: Boaedon fuliginosus (assembly GCA_027560395.1). Lineage (NCBI taxonomy): Eukaryota > Metazoa > Chordata > Lepidosauria > Squamata > Lamprophiidae > Boaedon > Boaedon fuliginosus. The sequence continues at coordinate 21,124 of JANHGC010000235.1, read as the reverse complement.
GGATTTTAAAAAAGGGTTTACAAATGTACTGTTCATTCTTCTGATTTCTATGTGTGAGAGAAAGAAAGACAGAGAGTACGTTTAAACCACAAAGGCAATTTTTCCTCCTTCATTTTTTCTAATCCAATCCCCCTCTAGTAATACTTTGATATGTAGTTTCATTCCTGCCTCTCAACAATTTCAGATATGTCCCTTTGACATTTTTCTCAAGTTCCCAATATCTTCTCAAAATGTCTTTTGTTCATAGGAATCCAATTGCTGTTTTATGGAACAGATAAATAACAACAAAGCCATTAAAATGCAGCATGTGTAGATAAAGCGAGTATTTTCCAAATACAGAGGAAAGGATCCTGCTCCCTCTCACCCTTTTGCTTGTCTTTTGCTCATCCATCTTTTTTTTTTCTTTAATCATTTTGTTTTGAAGGCCAATATAAAAAGTGGGAAAAGAACTCTGGTTTCTAGATACCTATGGAGATTCTCAGTCATCCAGGTCATGATTATCTCAAAGGTGCTTTTTCAAGAGGCAACTGGACTTTCTGGGTGGGGGGTGTTGTTTTGTTTTTGAAGACATTTCTCTTCTCATCCAAGCTTCTTAAGCTCTGGAGAGTGGAAGAAGCTTCTTGGATAGAAGCCAAACATCTTAAAAGAAAAAATTGGAAGTCCAGTTGCCTCATGAAAATGCACATTTGGGTCTAGCTTCTACAGTTCTTAGGTACTCTGGAAGGCTTATCAGGACCACCATGGAATGCAAGATGCCAATTAATGTCTCTTTATTAGAAGACAGAAGCAGAACAAAAACAATTAAAGATTATTAATTGATTTGGATTGCACAAATAATAGCTTGGGAAAACTGATTACTCACAAAAGTGGTAGAGAATAAAGTTGACATCTTTTGTGAGAAGACAATAATGAGAAAATCCTTTTATGAAAAAGAGAATCTTCTGTTTCATTTCCTTTAATTCATTGTCATAAGCCTGAGACCTTTCAAATCCTGTTCACAAGGTCATTAATGAATAACTTAATAGCAATAGAAATAGCACTTAGACTTATTGTATATACCACTCCATAGTGCTCTATAGCACTCTCAGAGCAGTTTACAACATCAGTATATTGCCCCCCACTCCCACATCTGGGTTCTCATTTTACTGACCTTGGAAGGTTGGAAGGCTGCGTCAACCTCAACCCCCATCAGGATCGAACTCCAGACTATGGGCAGAGTTAGCCTGCAATACTGCATTCTAACCACTGCACCACCAGGGCTTATTATTTCATTTATAAGAATAACACTGGTAGGAAAATGCTGCTCTCAAGACAACAGAGTTGACCAACCAATAGGTGACAGGATTTCTTCTGTATGATTTTCTTGTTATGGAAGATGCACTCTCAGTTGGCCACTTAGCCTTCAGTAAATTGGTAAAAACATATATCCTCTGCCTGGCTTTTAACTGTTAAATTATTTACTTTTATTATTTATTTTTATTATATTTTAATTTCATTGTTGTAGCTCGTATTTTCTTTGCTCTGCTAGCTGCTTTAATATTTTAATGAACAGGATGACAACACACAAACTCAATTAAAAATAACAACAAAAGAAATGAGGAAAACCCCAATTCAAACAGTGTGTAGTAGGTAAAATGTGGAACAGTGTGATTCACTCAAGATTTGTAGAAATTACAATTTTGTGATAATCTATTTTCCAAAATACATCACAAAAGGTTATTATATACAATGCATTGTTACAGCAAGTATGTAGAATGATTACATGGACTTTTTTTAAATAACCAAAAAACGAAAATATAGTTGTGGTCTGCACTGTGTCTGTATCATGAGAGGGTAGAAAAGAAGAAAAGGGCAATAATTTCAAAAGCTATATTTATTTTCTCAGAAGAAAACTCTACTGAACTCATTTGAGTTTCCCTGTACAGTAAGGGAATAAAGGAATGCAGTTGGGGTAGGGGTTGGGGTTTCAAATCCAAAGGTTAAACAATAATAAGTAGAGGGTTTTTCCATTACGGCAAAAAGCGAATAGTACTAATTTATAATTAGAGCTGGGTATCAGCAAGATCCCATTTCATCTAATTAATCTAATTAATAATGTTATAAGCAGAGTTTCTGAGATCTGAACAGAAGGAGAAAATTTTCTGATAATCCTACACAAAGGCTTTACACATTTACACTTTCACTATGTTGTGTTTTTTTAAAAAAAAAATTGGAGTAAGAACCGACAGCTTTTTTTCACCTGCAGAAGCTCTATTAGCACTGTTTGCAACTGTGAATGTAAATGTAAATTGTAGTACATTGCCCAGAATGCTGATATGTATTCCATGTGTCACAGCTCTCCTTCTTCATCCACATAGTCAATTAGTGAAATGAGGGCACCAGAAACATCTAAATGTTATATGTGCAAACACTACGCTATTACACCTTTAGAGAAATTGTGTGAAGTCAAAGTTGTGTTAATATTAGTTATAAAACATCTCTGAAGAATCTGAATGAGACAAAGGTCTAACTGGCATTATGTGGACTTTGAAAGATAACAATAGCACCCTTTTGTGGCCGAGGCCCATACTTGAAATATTTTGGGAAGGGGGAATATCACTCTGGAAAATGTTGCTACAAAGCAACTGGGGCCAGGTTACACATTTGCAAAGTGCCACAATTTTCGGAGGTTCCTGGCTTTGGGAGTAATATGAGGACTTCCTTTATTTTTGAAACTAAATTGAGCCTATGTTTATACCTAATGCCACCAGTGTAGACCTGCTACTTTTTAGAAACTATGGTTGTGGGGAGATGGTGACAAAACAGGGTCAAGAAAGCTGCAATTCTAAGCCTCAGATAGTGTGAGGTGATGTGTAGGTCTTTGATTAATTCAAATTTGCTCTGGAGCATTTCTGCTGCTGTGCATGAATGCACAGCCTGTGGGCAAAAATACGTTCTCATTATATAAATGGCTTATTCTGCTCAGACAGGTTTCACCTTTGTCTGTCAGATTTAGATCTGGCGACTGCTATGATCCAAGCTTAAGTGCAAATTCCTATTTCTCCTCATCCAAAATCGCTGGGGGAGTCCTATGCAACTCATTCTCTCTGAGATTAATCTAGCCCAAAGGGAACATGTGTATAAATAAAACATGGCAGCTGGTCTATTTCAAAAGCCAATCTGTACAACAGTCAATTTAGCTTGCTTTAAATTCGAAAGTCTAGAAATATAAAAGAAGCATCAACCTTGAAAGAAATTGTGTACATTAATGTATTTAGAAAGGAATGCTTCCCTTTCCTTTAGAAAATTGTGGCTCTCCAGATGTCAGTGAACTAAAATTTAAAGTGTGTCTCAACATCAGCCAGTTGGTATAACCAGGAATTATAGTTTAGCAACATTTGGAGATATAAAGATGGGGAATCATATAGAAACTAATAATTTATATAATTATTAGAGTCTCATAATCACATAGGTCAATAGTCCCTAGGACAATTTGAAGTGTAAATCACAATCAATAGAAATGCTTTCTAACAAAGATCAGCTTTTGGAAAACTAGAATGCTGTCCTAATAGATCAGAAGAAAGGCTTCAAAATTATTTCAAAAGTAATAGGGGTTGTGAGGTTGGAGTCTGCTTAGCTATATTCTTAAGTACTGACTATGTGGAGAAAAGACCGTCTTATCTATCTTCCCAGTGGTTTTGCCTCAGATATCAACTAAAGTCTCAGTATCTTAAGAAGTGCCGTACAGAAATTTTTTTTGCAGCGAGGCTGTTCAGTGCTGCTTCTTGTACACAATGATCCCTTCCATATTCTAGCCTTGTCAGTTGAATATTTTTGTTTAACAGATAAAGGTATTACACATTTCCTAATCAATTTCCTGACTCCCTGTACCTCCCCCCGGAGACGATTTGTTGGTGTGATTGGGTGAATGAATGGGTTTTGTTGATTTCGATGTATAGGACTGTATACCTTATAGGATATAAGGTTGGAACTGTCCAGGGAATATAAGAATGTTTTTATTCAATAGAAGAACTGGAATATGCCAAGGTCGTTGTAACTGCCTTATTTTGCAGATGACATTGTTTGCTGGTCATAATCGCAGGAAAGGGATAGAGGACCCATTGAATAAATTGACTGGTTTTACTCTCCACTTATCTAAAGAAAAAACCTACTTTTCTCCTTTATGAGAATGATATTTCTCTGGACAAACTACTACACAAAAAGAAGGAGTTGTGAGATGAGTTTCTGCTCTCTTGGGCAATCAAAACAGAAAATCACATGATAGCACCAAGTCCAGCAATGGGACGAGAAGAGATTAATAGTCTTGCAAAGGCTAAATGAAGCTATTTTTGAAAAGATGGACAACCTCTGAAAACTCCTTCTCTGTATAACCTAGTACACTAAAGTGCTTTGATCATGTAGATAGAATGAGAATGAAATTGCTAAACAAATATAGGAATGAAGAAAGAATGGGGAAAATAGAAAAAGCTGTGAATGGATGGGACTGGTGAGTCCTCAAAATGAAAGAAGTGAGTTTTTAAAAAAGGCAATATACGAACAAGGATGGTTGCTGAAGACTGAAAACTATATTTAAAACTAAAACTATGTTTTATCAAATTAGTTTTAATTACACTTCTTTTTTATAACTTATATCATTATTTCTTTGGTTATTTTTTGTTCCTTTGCTGCACCACATATAATGTCCTTTACAGGGAATAGTTTGATAGGTATTCATGTACATGTGTGCATGTGTAATATAAAAGTACAGAAAACTGTGCTTGATGCCACCAAATGGATGTCCCGACTTTTGCAATCTAGATATAATAGTCTACTACCTACATTTTCTTCTTCCTTTTTAGGACAAGCCATAGCATTCCATGACCCATCTGCTCAGGGAAGTAGGATTTATTCTAACAATGGATACTTAATTATAATTCAATCCTGATTAGTTTTAGCCAGCCATAGTTAATCACAAGGGAAGGATTGTAATGATCCTTAATATATTTTGAAAATTGTTGTCTGATTCAAATTGCAAACTCTCCAACAGCTAGAGGCCAAGTTCAATGTACCATATTTATTTAAGTAATATTGGAGGTGAGTAATTTTAGGTTACAGCAATGCTTATTATTTTTTTAATGAAGACAACCTGCAGTGAATTTCTACATTTGATCCAAATAAACCACTTAGAAATCTACACCTATTCGTTTTTAATGAGAGTTTTCATTTGGTTCCCTTTGATAGCAAAATTACAACAAATAAAATTCCTTTGAATAAGTGTGTTAATAATCAGTTGCCATCAAATCAATCCTTGAGAACCATCTATTTTCTTCCTTGATAAAGACTTTCCTGTATTGTTTTATATATTAAGGTAGAGTCTTTTCCAGATTCTATATGCATTAGTTTTTGCTTTGTAATTTCATTCAGTTTTCATTCTTTGCTCAGATATTTGACAGTCTTCCTGTGTCGATTCCCTCCACTGAATGTGGAGCAGAAATGTTATATCCTTCACATATAAAATATTACATTTTATATTAAAGGCCTGTGATCTGACTCAGAAGGTCTCAATCTGAGAGCCAAAAACATGAGTGCATTGTCTAAATGTCTATATAATCAAAGTTTATTTTTGCTGAGGAGATTGTTTGCTAAAGAGCAATGATTCTAGCTGATTTTGCAGAAGCTGCTGTGGCAAAGAAACCAAACACTTTGTTTATCTCATCTAGCAATCCAAGGTATATGAAAGACAATATGAAACTGGAGTGTTGTATAAAATTATGTACTGGATTATTAAAAATTTGACATTTCTCCTATATAATTGAATATGCAAAGGTATTGGCCAACAAAAAGCAACATTCAGATTGAAGAATACACTTATTTGTTGTTGGGGTTCTTCCCCCACCCCAAAATATGGGTATGTCAGTTGACTTTTTTCCCTGCATTTCAGATGTGCAGCTTTCAGTTATTCTATATATGAGCTAGATGCTGACTCGTGTATTTCTAAGCAGGACATAAATCGGGCTCTGAAAAATGGAAGAAGACATGTTTATTCCTGCACAATATACCATCTTTAATAAACCCTGCCAATCTTTATTAGAACCACTCTGAATCTGTACTAGTGTTTGCATAGACATTATAAAGTTTCAGTGCTCACTAGCCTACATTTGTAATTGGCTTGCCTTCTATTCTGCTTATCCACTGGTCATACTAATAGAGAATACTGCAGCTTGGAGAACATAAAAAAGTAGGGGGAAGTGAAATTTTAAAAGGACACTGGATGATAACAAAAAAATAATATTTTTTCTGTATGCCTTTGTTATTATCAAATGTTCATTGCTTTTTTGTTGACCAGCTATGGTAGCCCTAGGGAAGCTCATCTAATTTTAAAATTGGTATAGGGGAGAGGGAATTTGGAAGAGGCTCTTCCTCCTAACCTCCCTTCCCCATCTCCTTGCTATTCATTTCATTTGCCAAACTCTTCTGCAGAATAAGAATATATAATGAAATAGTAATCAGAGTTGTAGGAAAATCCAGTTCTCCAATTTCATTTTCTTCTTCTTAGGGGTTGGGAATCTTCATCAACAATGATTATAATTACTGTGGCTGCTTGCACAGTCATCCAGACTGGATTTGACATTTTTATCCATTTATTGAATCCCTCCAAAACACCTGGAATAGGCAGATGTTGTTTGATGGTCTTAAAGGATGTAAGCTGCTCCAAATAAAACTGCCTTTTGCAATTAATGGATGGTGTTCTTTTGCTATAGTTGTTCTACTTATATTTTCAAGTCTTTGTATTTTGTGATTTTCTCCTTCTTCTAGCTGCTGTCTCGCGTTCTGCAGCCTCCACTATCCAGGTTTTTTTTTCTGTTTTGTCATCAATTGTTAAATTTGTGGTGTTATGCTTATGTTATGTGATGCTTGTCCGTTTGAATTCTAAAGTCTCAGAGCACTTTAGTAGTTTAGAATCCAAACAGGATTCCCATTACACCTCAGACTTTTTAATTAATTATTAACATTTATTTATCATCAATTATTATATTGATTAAACTTATATGTCATCTGACTCTCAATGACTTTGGGTGGCTCATAACAATCAAATGGATTATAATAAAATAAAGCATAAGAAATAAAAGGAAAAGATGGCAAACATAATGACATGAGGAGTCTCACCCTACTTTGACAAAGGCAGAATGAAGAATCACATCTTCACGATTCTTCTAAACAATAGCAGAAAGGGGACCATGCAGTTAGCCTTAAGTCAGGCTCAGTTACTGATTATACCCACACAGTTTTGTTGATAACAGCAGAGAAGTGGATTATTGTTGCTTTCTTCAAAGGTGGCTTTTAAAATGTTCAGTTTTGGCTATAGCCCTAGTGACACTTCATTCAAGTATTAATCTAATTCTGTCATTACTTAGCTTCCAAATCCAGCGATGTCAGCCAGATGCTGGCTTGACTCCTCAGTCCTGTTGCCAAACAGCCCAAATCTTTCAAAATCTCCTGTAATTCCATGAAGAACTCACATGCTTATAGACCAGTGGCTCACATATCCAGTACTGCTAAGCTTCTGCTTTAAATTTTAGAACCATGGCTATTGAAGAAGAGTATCCCCAAAATGTATTTTTCCCTTAATTTTCTCTGCTTAAATGTTCATAAAAGACTACTGGAAGCCTCCAGGCATATGGATTAGACGTTAGTGTGATTCAGAGAATCATTCTATTTCCCATGCTGTTTAAGATAATCTGTTTGAGAGTAAGTGCTGGGAGGAAGCCAATCACATAAACTGAGAATTTATAATAAATATTGCATTTGTCTGGCTTTTTGTTGGATTAAAAAAAAAAAGCCACCCAAGTTTTAATAATCTCCTAGATAATGATTAAAAAGATGACATCATGTATAATTTAATATATCTTCTTGAACAATTGACACTGTACCACATCTGTTACAGGTGGCAGAAGTAAGATTTCTTAAGATTTGGAGAAGCCTTGAGACTTTCTTCCATTATTTCTCCTTTTTAAGTGTCCTCTTGCTCATGTTGGATCTGGCAATGGCATGTAAAATTGGCTTCATTTTTGCCATGTAATAATTAACTCACTGTGTTTTGGGCCAATCTGCATTCTGGATCTATGCATCTTTCCTGGTTAGTTAAGGTTTCCCAAGAAGTTGTATATGGTTGGGTCCAAGTGGTGATTTATGTCTCTTTGTTGGAGGTGATGTTGATACTCGTCTTGAAGGAGATGGTGATATATTCTGCCTTCTTAACAGGTCATTCATGGACCCAAGAAAACTTTCCTCCACTCTCCAACATTTCCTTTTAAGGGAAGGTGATTGTTGTTTATTTTTTTTTATTTTTTTATTATTTTCCAAAATAAAAACAAACATTTTATGTCCAAACAGAGTTGTTTGGGTTACAATTATATATCAATTAATCATCTTATCAATAGTCATTCCATAAAATCATTTCATCATATTCATAGCTTATGTAAAAAACATCTTTATAATTATCTTCTTTTATTACCATTTCAACCATACATTCATATTCCCCCTAAATTCATATTACCCTTCTTACAAAAGAAAAAAAAAGGAAGTATGTACTACAGAATCTCAAATTCAGAATAAAGGAAATACATACTCTGTGAGCTATAACATTTTTTAATATACAGTCCAAATAATTGAAATATATCTTATCCATTTATGTAACTTCAAGGAATACTAGCAATGTTACATTAACTATTATTCTTTAACATAAATGTCAAATACAAAAATGCAGATAAATAATTAATTAAGAAAGAGTATACAGGCAGACCTCAACATTGTTGAGATGATATTAGAAAGAGTGAGATTTGGAAGAAACTGAAACTGTTGAAGAATGTAAAGTACAGTAAAAATAATTTCTTTAAATGGTTTTAAAATAATAATATGGTGAAAAAGAAATAGCTATCTCAACTGTTCATTGAAAAAGACAAAATGCTAGCAGATAATAAACAAGAAGCAGAGTTACTCATTTCTATTTTTGCTTAGACTTTCACAAGAGATATGTATACAATCATCTGACTTCTAGAAAGAACATGAAAGCCTAAATGAATTGCCTGCTGATCATCTCACCTCAATGTTTTGCAATATTTTTGAGAGATCCTGAAGAATGGGGGAATGCCAAGAGTCTGGAGGAAGTCTGCCCATTTGAAAAAGAGGTGAAAGGGAAGGACAGACAAATTCCAGAAGGTATTCAAAAGCGATTGGTCTATAAGCACTTTGAAAACAAGGTGAATATCAGCAGAAATTAATGTAGATTTATCAAAAGCAAATCCTACCAAACATATTTTTATCATGAAAAGTTACATGCAGCATGTTAGTGTAACTATATTAGACTAACATGCTGCAGATGTAATATAGCTTCATTTGAGCCAATAATTTGACAAACATTTCCATGACATTCTGATTAGTGAGATTATTAAGTACATGCTACATGACAAGTCACTCAAAAATTGTGCTGAAAGGTTGCATCTCAATAGTTTCTCATCAAACTGGATTATGCTATTGAGTGCAAAAAGATTCAGTCCTGGACTCTGTGTGCCTTAACATTTTTATTAATGTTTTTGAGATGAAAGGTTTGAGGAGTACCCAAAAGTGGAATAATAGAGTAGAATAGAATAATAACTTTATTGTCACTTTCAATGAACACTAATTGGCATACAGTAAAATGAAATTTTGTTTCATAAACATGACTAAAGAAATAAATACAAAATTATGTATATACCCACATATAAATAATAAATAAATATAGATTACATTAGATTAGCAAAAATAGATAGGCATAAGAAGACAAAAATTAAATGCTCTTGATAATTTAAAGAACTTTAATTTCTCTGAACTTCAATAAAGATGCTTGGGGATGGGGGAGAAAAGTCAAATATAATTTTATTTTTATGTTGCTGCAGAAGTGCATTTTAGAAACAAAAAAAAAGTTTCGCTTTACTCTATGCTGATCAAAACCAACTTTGAGTAACTTGTCCAGTTCTAGATAACTCTCTAAGAATTCAGACAAATTCAAGTTCAGAGAAAGACAAAAAAGAAAACCAAGATACTAAAACAATTTAGATTTTAAAAGAGAAATCATACTTCATTAGAGCAGTGAAGAACTAGTAGGAATTGCTAGAATCCTCCCAGTGTTCTTAATTTTTAACCTGACTTAAGTTTTACTGAACTAAATAATCTAAAATAAGATATCCATTACTAAAATAATAAAAAGCAAGAAATCAATAAAAGTTTTTTGTTTGTTTTTTCCTCAGCAAATACACTGTAAGCCTTTTCCATCACACTGTGAAACAGGATTAATGAAAATGAGCTACTGTGGTCATTGTAAGTTTTTCGTATAATAGCTCTGTTGGAAATTAAAACCCACCCCTCCCCTAGAGAAGTGAAATATTTTGGGATTCACTAAAACGGCAGAATATTTCCCCTAAAAGAGAAGTAGAAACTCAGAGAGGCAGAAACTCAGCCCTCCCACCTTTGTTAAGGGTCCATTAAGGCTTGGGCCAGTCTATTCTATGTAACAAAGATCTACCTTCTTCAGGCAGAGCCATTCAATTGCCCTTCATTGCACCACCCATCAAGTTTCAACCAAACGTAGCACACAGACAACCTACAAAGCTAGCTTTTGTCAAGACCACTTTCCTGTCTCAACAAGCCATGCGATGGCTGGCCACGATTGCCGGATGGCTGTCATTACCTCCCTCCCTGCACCGGAGCTCCGATGATTGATGTGCCTGATTGGCAAACACTGTTTAACTATTTGCGTAGGGGAACACTGATTGGCTGGCCCCATCCTAGTTACTGTCCTGCCTGCTTGAAAAGATTGTGACATGCATTGTAGTTTCGTTACTGACTTTATTTTAGCATTGTATGGTTGTTATCATGGTTCCGGTATCTTGGAGTTCCAGTAAAATAATTTGTGACAGACTGCTTGGTTGGTTTGGACTTATTTCACTGTTGACCCACGACCCATGGTCCGTCTTGGACAGCTATGACCTCTGACAGCAACCAATCAGGATACTCTTCCTGTGCCCCAGGAAGTTTAAAGCCAGAGAGGGTATAAAACCAAGGGACTGTCAGCACCTCTTCCCTTTTCACCCAGGATCTCCAAGCCATGTGGTCTTGTCCACCATTAAGCCATCTTTCTAAGCAGTCACCATGCTTCCAGTGTCTTTCTTCCCCACTTGGAACTGAACTCAGGAGGATATTTCTTCCAACAGCTCCTGAAGAATCCTGCAGAGCTGCTTCTGTTAAAATATTTCAGCACAATAATATAATGTAGAACAAATGTGTATTTGCAAATCTAACAAATTTGCTGCTTCCAATGAACCTGAAGATGGAGCAGGATAGCCAAATAGGAATAGAGTAGTATACAGATAGCTCCTCGTAGTATTTTCTGCTCTCTAGTGTATTTTAATGGTTTAAATAATTCTGAAGGTTAAAGGAATATGAGGCCAGAGATAATGTTTTTCTGATATGTATCTTTTCCTTTCCCATTCCTAAATTGAAAAAAAAAAAAAACTTTGCACAGTTGGTTAAAATCAAAGGAAGAATTACAGTTCTACGTGGTCAGGATATCTAAATAAATCTAGAGCTTTAGGAAGGCAACTTGCTTCTATGAATGGAAATGCCTAAAGGGGAGAAAAGCATATGTCAGACTTTTGCCTGTTGTAAGAATTTGTTTCAAATATTCCAAAAAGAGAAGTGACCTTCAGACTGGCTCCTTCCAGATACTCAGATGTTCCAACAATATCACTCTGGATGTTCATATTGGCTTTTAATTCTAAGACAACTTGTTGTGGCCTATAGCCACGAAGGATATCCTTTGCAATAGAACCAGAAAAACAATGTCCTATGAAACTCTTTAGATTCACTGTTTCAGAGCAACTATATTATTCAACAGAAGCTAAGAAAACAATGCCAGAATTGAAGATGATCTATCACATTTAATTTATAGCATTTCACAGGGTTAGGAAATAAATGTTTGATATTAAAGAACTAATAATATCTAAAAGTTGTGAGAATATTCTATCATAGATTTAATTCCAAACAACATGATGTGATCTGCCAGTGAAATCTATTGTGATATAATAGATGGACTCATCTAATAACTATATTTTAAAATTATCCAGCTAAAACCTTGCATGCTATACATTTGGGGAATTAAATTTAAAAAAAAACTTGCAGTTTCAAACTCTGTACTGATTAATTAGTTGATCATTAGATTAATCATTACAACTAAATTTTAAATTATATTACTTCCTGTTTAAAATGTTTATTTTCATCTACCAGAATCTAGGACAGTAATTAAATTGAATCATATGGGATTTACATTTTTAAACTTGTAAGATATTTATTACCAGAAAACAAAGCTGCAACAAATTTATATCTATGAAAGAGAAGTGGGGTGTGGATGTTTGTTTGTATGTGCTCTAAACAAACTTTCAGTCCTGCACCAATCTAGCTCAAAGTTGGTAGATAGACAGCTAAGCATAGTAAGATCAGCACTGTCGGGGTCACCAAAGGGTAGGGGGCCTTTTCCCCTTTTCTGGGGAGCAAAGAGGACACTCTTAAGGACCAAACAGCAACCCTTTACTGAGCATTTGTACTTTTCCCTCCCTCTACTGAGCGTGTGCATTTTTCAAACTGAGGCTCTTTTCAGACTGAGGCTCCATGTTCAAACTGAGGTGCAATATTTTCAAACAGAGCTCAAATGGCGAAGCCCACCTAGCCAAGTAAGGTCACCTGTCAGGTCTGGCCTTCTCCAGAGCCAGGTCTGGTCTTGTCCCTGGCCTTGCCCCAGAGCAGGGCCTGGCCTTGCATGTGGAGGGGGCACTCAGGGCTTCAGGGGGTCCACAAATGCTGCAGCACAAATATACCTCTTCTTAAAAAAAAAAAAAAAAGCAAGGCCGGGTAATCAGCTAGTAATATATTAAAATACAGATTTTTTTTTAAGAAACAGGGAATCCTTATATTTTTGCTTTAAAATTTTGTACATACATTCCATGGAGAATGTATATTTGAAAATGTGGTAGTCCTTTGCAGATAGTTCATCTGAAATTGGAAGGGTAAAAAGTCTTCTGAGACATCTAATCAATCAGATAAACTCTAGCTTAGTGTTGCCAGATGAATATGTACACCAAAAGCCATCATGTGCATTTTCAAGAGTATTTTTCCATGTCAAATATATTAATTAGTTTCATATTACGGCCAATATTAGTGAAGAAAAATGTAGAAAATGATGATAACTAGGAGGATGCTACAAGGGCTATTAATCTCATATTTCAAGAAGGGAAGTTGATTGCTAGATTAGGCCTCATAGAAAGTAACTCTGTGCTTTGAATTAAAGAGTGTTATACAGAATACATAACATTTTCTGAAGCATATCTGTTAACTATTGTATTATAACTCTGTACCTGGAGACCTGCACCTGGAGACATCCTGTGGGGAGGATGCATAGAAAGCCACCCACTCAATTCCTACAGCTGTTACCTTCTTAATTATAATTACTTCCCTTCCTGCCTTCTTGCCTTCCTGAGGAAGACATGTGATATCCTGACTGCCACTCAATTTAACCCTATATAAGGAGCTCCCTGTTCCCATTCATTATCTCGCTCTCCAATGTATCTCCCCCAACTCTCGCTATTGTTTTATTGTGTATTGCTGACCACTAATAAAGACAACATTTGATCCGTGTCGTTGGTGTGCTGATTCCTTGGAGGCACGATGCCACTTCCTCAATCTGACAATGTCAATTTATGTACTATAAACAGGGTGACTAAAATGAAGCTGTAATTCTGTTATGTTGCAATGATTTGTGAAAATCCCTGGACAGTGATAATGCCCTTCGTAGAAAATATACCAACTGGATTTTCCTCTGATATAGAGCTTACTTTATCCTGGAGAGAAGGGAGAAATACAATTAATAATAATAATAGAAAGACAGTGGAGGGAATAATGATAAAAAGTGGGTGGATCAATCTCACAGGAGAAGAATTTATTTTTTTCAAATCTTTGGAAAGATGTCTTGTCCTTTGCTCCCTATTATTGTTGGTCAAATTTGTGGAGGAGAGATTATATTGTGTCTGTCCATCTATCCATATCTATCTATCTATCTATCTATCTATCTATCTATCTATCTATCTATCTATCTATCTATCTATCCATCTCTCTCTCTCTCTCTCCCTCTCTCCAAATGTGGAAATCTGTCTATCCATCTATAGTTCTAATAATAACACGTGGATGATGTTACCTAGTTTGGGTAATGAAACATCTGCAAGAAAAAAAGCAAGCTCAGAGAGCACCAAAGATCCCTCAAGATGAAAACAAAATAATCTAAGAAATAAACATTGTTCCCTTTCAGGCTCATCGCTGGCTCAGATTTTGTTTTGTTGTATTTATCTCAAAGGTAGCACCTGCGGCGACACCTTCTTTTAAAGGGAAAGCGCATAAAAAAAGATCAAATTATGTAAATAAACAAATGGTCACTGTAGCTCGTAAAAAAACAAACAAACAGAGCTTCCCGAAATTGCATGCCGCACAGCACGACGCAATTCATACGAAAGTGCTATTTATTTAGCATTTATTGCAGAAAATGTAAATACCGACACTCCCGAACAACAGCATCAGAGAGGTCAGAACAAGCCCTGTGCGAAAGGATGCCTCTCAACGCAAGGTTTGTGAAAAATATGAAAAACCCAAGGCATGCAAAGAGCTGCACTTATCCAGCCCTTTAGTGCAATTCTGGGTTGGAACAAATTAAAGGACGTTCAATCAATCAATCAGAAGAGAGATGGGAGGGACCTTGGAGGTCTTCTAGTCCAACCCCTTGCTCAAGCAGGAGACCTTGTACCATTTCAGACAAATGACTGTCCAGTCTCTTCTTAAAAAACCTCCAGGGATGAAGCACACACAACTTCTGGAGGCAAGTAGTTCCACTGGTTAATTGTCCTCACTGTTAGGAAAGTTCTCCTTAAGTTCTAGGTTGCTTCAGTCCCTGATGTAATTTCCATCCCTTGCTTTTTGTCCTGCTTTGGAGAATAACTTGACTCCCTCTTGGTTGGGGCAGCCCCTTCAAAGATGAGAAGACTTCTATCAAGTCCTTCTTTTCATCAAACTAGACCTACCCAATTCCAGCCATCGTTCTTCGTATGTTTTAGCCTCCGGTCCCCTAATCCTCTTGGTTGCTCTTCTCTGCTCTCTTTCTAGAGTCTCAGCGTCTTGTTTACGTTGTGGTGTCCAAAACTGGACGCAATGTTCCAAATGTGGCCTTACCAAGGTCTTATAAAGTGGTGTTAAAACTTCATTTGATCTTGATTCTGTCCCTCTGTGAATGCAGCCTAGGACTGTGTTGGCCTTTTTGGCAACAGAAGGCAGGACAGGAAGTAACAAGTAGAAGACCATTCAAGAGAGGTCCAAGCTCAGAAAAAATTCCTGATAGCAACAACAAATTCTGGAGGCTTGCCTCCAGATGTTGTGAGTGCTCCATCACTGGAGGTTTTCAAGAAGAGATTGGGCACCAATTTGTCTACAAGA
>JANHGC010000234.1:4037-17601 GCA_027560395.1 Boaedon fuliginosus | reverse complement strand
AGTAGTAGTAGTAGTAGTAGTAGTAATAATAATAATAATAATAATAATAATAATAATAATAATAATAATAATAATAAGCACAATAATGTGTGTGTATGCATAAGTGCATACCTTCTTAGACATAAGGATAATGATATAACTAATGTTAAATAGTAGTCAGCTTGCCATCAATTAAAGGGACTCTGAACAAACCCACTGTTCAGATACTCTTCTAGTAGGATTTTTTCTGACATTTACTCAGTTGCTTCTTATAGCAAAAGCCACAGTATGCAAAGAGCTTACAAAGCATCAAAAGTGATCTCATTGTTGGAAGGCATCAGTCAGGAGAAGGGTACACAAAATTTCTAAGGCATTGACTGTGCCATGGAACATAGTGAAGACAGACATCAACAAGCGGAGAAAACATAGCATGATAGTGACATTACCAAGAAGTGGATGTCCCTCCAAAATTGATTAAAAAAAGAAGAAGAAAATGTGGTGCGTGAAATTGCCAAGAAGCCTACAGCAACATTAAAGGAGCTGCAGAAATTTCTGGCGAGTACTGTATGTGTACTACATATGACAGTAGTCTCCTGAATTCTTCATATGTCGGCAGCGGGGTAGGGTGGCAAGATGGAATTTTTTTTCTTTCAAAGAAAAAACCCAGCTACATTTTGCAAAAAACTACATCAAGTCTGACAGTAAAGCAATGTGGATGTTTTGGGGTTGCTTTTCCTCAGTTCAAACTGGAGCTTTAATCAAGATGGAGGGAATTATGAACAGTTGCAAATATCAGTCAATTTTGGCACAAAATCTTCAAGCCTCAGCTAAAATGCTGAAGATGAACATGACAGCCACCCAAAGCAAATCAACAAAAGAGTGGCTTCCCCAGAAGAAGATCAAAGATTTGGAATGGCCCAGCTATCCAATTGGAATGTATCCAATTGAAAATCTGGGATGACTTGAAGAGGACTGTGCAGA
The DNA here is from genome assembly GCA_027560395.1 of Boaedon fuliginosus. NCBI lineage: Eukaryota > Metazoa > Chordata > Lepidosauria > Squamata > Lamprophiidae > Boaedon > Boaedon fuliginosus. Next base: position 16,641 of record JANHGC010000234.1, on the reverse strand, counting down.
GGATCTGTCGCAATCTGACAGATTTGGAACACTTTTTCAAGAAAAAACGAACAAAGGTTCCCAAGAAAAGATGTGCCATGCTGATAAGCTCCTACTCCAAAAGATTAAATGCTGTCATAAAATCAAAAGGTGCTTCAAACAAAATATTAGTTTAAGGACTATGCACACTTACGCAGCTATTATTGTATATTTTTATTGTTATTCCCCCCTAAAAGATTTTAGTTTGTTTTTCTATTGAATTGTACCACTTATATATTAAAAGCTGGAAAAAAGTCTGAAGTGATTTATCTTGGTCTGATATTTTTACATCCTCCAAACCTGGCATTTTAACAGGGATGTTTAGACTTTTTATATCCTCTGTATATCTTGCCCCTCTTTGTTGCCAGTTTCTTTTGAGTATTGCCACAAGCTATGCAGCATGATTATGTTCCTGTCTTCAAAGGGATTGGTGCATGATCTGAGGTGGACGTTATTTTTTTATCTATTCCTCATCTACTCTTGCTCCATTTCCCAAGACATGAAGATATAATTAAGTATGTTTTATGCCTCAGAAGCTGGCTGGGAAAGCTGAAAATGGCAATCAGGAACCCTGCATCAGTCAAAAATAATTTACCAAGCACCTGAACTGCAATCTTGCCACCGCTGCAGTAGTCATAAGTGCAAGGACTGGTAGTGGGTCGCTTTTTTCAGCACCATTGTAACTTTGGTTGCTAAGCAAATGGTCATAAATCAGTAACTGTATTTCAGGTGAATCTGAATTTCAATACATACTGAATTAACACTCAGGAATTGGCTTAAGTTTCTTGCCAATTCATCAGATTGCTGTACAGTTGGAAGTTACATAACCTGAAAACTAATCTCAGTTAATGTGTGTTCACTACCTATTTATTGCTGGCTTTTTTTATGGTGGGAAAAATGGAGATAATTATTTTGCTGTTGCAACTGATTCAGAAGTATACGAAAGTTCCATTAAGTCTAAAGACATTTCTGGTGTGCCTTTTTAGGAAATTTGAACTCTGCCAGGGCCCACAGATCTACAATTTTAATTCCTTTTAATTTATTTATGAAGAAATAAGGGTAGAATCTAGCTGGATGCATGTCTCATAATGCCTTTTGTTTAGAATGGAACCATGCTTGAATGTATATTTTTCTTCTTGTATGTCTTTCTTATTAAGTTGTAATTAAGTAATTGTTTCTGGATCACAAATAATTGCAAAGTGTTATTTATTACACTGTTTTTTTTAGACAGGAGGAAAAGAAAACTAAGACTTCACCTCTTGAAGCCATTTTAAAAGAGGAACAAGTTTTAGATCTACAGAAAAAAATTATGGAAAAGACTACTGAACGTAAAATGCAGTCTGAATATTTAAAAACTAAATTTCTGAAGTCTAATGAAAAACCAAAGCCATTGTGGAAGTTAGATAAAGTAAGGAAAGGAAAATAATGGTTTATTTTGCATTTTATGAAATAACCAGACTGTCCTCTCTTAATTTAATGAGTCCTTGAAGCATATGTGGAAATTTGAATAATTGTATATTCTTGCTTTACACTTTAAAAAATTTAAGCATACCCATGCATTTAATACATTTAATGTATTCTGTATCTTAGTTGTAGAACACAAATTTCCGTTCCTAACTAATATACAAGACTTACACTCATAATATGCATGACTATATGATATCAAGTTTCAAAAAAGTTAAAAAATTGTATAAAACAGATGATTCAAATGTTCAAGTAAATACGTTGAAATTTAAAGTATAATTTCAACACATATTTCAGTACTTGATTAATACCAGAAACCTTTTGAAACTTAAATTTTCAAAGACAAAAATAAACAACGAAAGAACACAAATGTTCTTAAGTAACTCTAAAGAGCATTTTTGACCTTTGGTTCTTGTTTAATTGCTTTTCAAATTTACTATAATGCCTTCCAATTTTATTCCATCAGTGCTCATCAAAGGCTAAAGTACAAATTGGTGGGGGGGGGGCATCAACTATTTAGGTGTAATAAATAGTTGCTTGGAGAGTAGTGTCCTTTTCTTTGCTGTCCTTCAGAAGGCACAAGGCAAGGGATCCACATGTTCAAGCCCAGGGGAAGTCGTTAGTGAAGTGAGATTTGCATGGTACCTAGCAAAATTTGCTTTACGATGACATCTTCCTCTGGAGGAGAAAATTGTTTTTGAATTGAAATTGGCAACAGTAGCCTGTTATTGGGTAATATGGCAATCACAAGGAGCGTCCTCACTGGTGATCCCACTGGCCATTCCAAACAGCATTTTAGAGAGCTTGATGAAGGGCCACACAAAAGGGTTATTTTTTCTTGTGCCTTCCCAATCTTTTCCAAGTTTCACTTTGTAGTCAAACCATTATCAGTTGACCAAGGTGCAGGATCTTAGGGATGTATGAATAGATCTCTTATGGATGTTGAAGGAAATCCTACTGGTGTATTGTGGGGCACCTCAATCAGCATTCTAGATTTGTGGCATCAGGATGGTCTTCAAGAGCAGCCTCATGTAGAGCAAGTTGCAATGATTATTTTATTTAACATGTTTGAATTAATATTAACACACTCTGTATTTTGCTTTCACAGATATCTCAAAGAGAGGATCACTGGAAGAAATGGGAAGAAAGTCAACAACAGCAATTTAAAACGCTTCAGCATGGTCTTATGTCTAGAGATATTTCTCAAAAAATGATAGTAAATGAAGCTATGAAAACTGGAACCGCTGCTTGTATATTAAGACAAAATTGTTTCTAGATATACTACTTATTACCATAGACATTTACTACTAACATGACTCAATTTCTGATTTCTTGAACTACCTTTATTCTTTAGAGATGGCTATTTAACTGGAAGCTGTTTTTGGTTCATGTATGTTGGAAGTATAATGCTTTTTAAACATTTCTAGCTCTTATAAATGCTAGTTTTCTAAACAAGTATGTGATACTTTTTAAATAAGTTATATTTTTCAAATAAATAAGGGAGACAAATAAATGTATTTTAATATTTTAAAATAGCTTTTTTTCATTTAAACCAAGATATTCCAGATGAATTTCTTCAATGATTTTCAGTTTACGGGGGCTGTTAGTATTGTATAATTGTATTTAATTCCATATACCGGTATTATGCAGCTTTTGAACGTTAGGATTTTCTGCTATAGTCCTATTCCTCTGGAATATTCTGCCCTGACATGTTAGGATGACCCTGGATGACTTTTTGTAGCCGCCTCAAGTTCCCTTCGGGTGAAGAGAGGCGGGGTATAAATTTAATAAATAAATAAATAAATAAATTTGGTTGTTACTTGGGCCTGGGGGCCCTGTTTCCTGGCTGTATCTATAGGAACACTTTTAATCAGTGCCATTTATATTTATTTTGAACTGTTTTATTAAGTTTTAATTGTTTTTATTATGTCTTATCTCATGTCAGAAATGCAGGAACTAGAAAGGGGAGGGACATTAATATTTAAAAAAAATAAATGCTTTAATAAAATATAGATTAAAAATCTGGCAACTCAGGCTTCCATCCTTTGGTAAAATGAGCATCCAGATTGTTGGGGACAATATGTGAATCACCCAAAGACTGCTCTAAAGCACTGTGTGGTGGTATATAGGTCTAAGTGCTATTGCTATAATTCTAGCTCAATAATGGCCCATGTTAGTGTCAGAAACATTTCCGGCCAGCAAGTCCTTCTGTGTGCAAATTGTTCCCAGAGAGCACTGTAAAAAATAGATATTTGTTTGGATTAGTGCCACATTCACAGTGGTATCTTCATCCTCAGGGAGAAACCCCCATTTTCCCATTTAATCTTTAGTTCTAGCCAGACCAGTACAGTTTATTATGTACACTGCCAGGAGTCATTTGTTGATGGGGTGGCTACAGAAATCAAATCATTCAATCAACCAACCAATCATTCTCTTAATTTTATAACATTACTCCAAAAGGGGATATAAAGAACATGTGAGTTAAGATGCTCTTGAATTTTTTGCAACACTAACAAATGTTTACCAAATATTCCAGATACTGTCCCACAGATATTAATCTTTTGATGGTTTAATTTTAGCTTTAATTCATAAACTTTGTATTTTTCAAAACATGAATCCATTGAGTCCTTTGACAGGATCAGAGTTTCTAGTTCTTGATTCTGAGCTTCTTATTGTAGATATTTTAAACTATTTCTTTAATTTTTGAGAAAATAAAGAAGTAGGTTTGGATTGTTATTTTAGAAGTTGCTAAAGCATCAGATACATGTTGAGAGGCAAAGCATGTTTTAACTGGATATATCTCCATTGTTGCATTAATAATAAAGAAAATTAGGTTTGCAGTTGCTGAAAAGATTTAAAGTAATAATTAAATACTTGATCTCTTAAAATTATACACTTTTGCCCGTTTTACCCTCAATTATGCTAGCTAGAGAGTTAGTTATTCACAAGATTTCATATCAGATTTAAACTATCACCAAATGTCTTGCCACTAGCGAAGTTGGAAAAAACTAAATTAGTCCAATAAGCTTTGCTTACCATCTGCTAATATTTAAATGGGTATGTACTTTCCAGGTTAGCAATTTGTGGCAATTAAAGGCAATATTAAAAAAAAATAATAGTTTTCATTCATTCATCAAAAATTCATTTATAAAAATTGGTACTAGTTGTCATCTTGGAAGACCCGCTGAATACTGGACTGAAACTGTTAGAAGAAATAGAAAGATTTGGAATAGTGGCGGGGTTTAAGATAAAGAAAAGACAAAACTATTAGTTAAAATATGACAATTAAGCAGAGAGCAAAATTAGATGAGAAATTAAATATACAGATAATTAAGAAAGTAAAATACTAGGGATTTGGTTGACTGCTAGAACGGCATCGATTAGAGAGGATAATTATAACAAATTGATAGATCAAATTAAAATAGATTTAGAAAAATGAAAATCTTTACAACTATCATTGATTGGCAGAATTGAGGCAATCAAAATGAATCTACTCCCAAGACTTCTATTTCTTTTTCAAAACGTCCCGCTACAAATACCTAAAAATTATTTTAAAGAATTAGATAAAATAATGACTAAATTTATATGGCTGGGGAAAAAGCTGAGAGTAAAATTAAAAATGCTGCAGCAGGTGAAAGGAAGAGGGTTCGGTCTTCCTGATTGGGAACTATACCATCAAGTTTCCATAATAACCTGGTTAAAAGAATGGATGGTACTAAAAAATGTTAGGCTATTAACAATTGAAGGACACAATCTGCATTTATGATGGCATGCCTATATGTGGCATGACAAGGTGGCATCTAGTAAGAAAAGCAATTTGGGAAATTTGGATAAAATTAAAACAGAAATATTATGAAAAAAATCCAAATCCATGGATATCCAAATTCCATGGATATCTATCGTGGAGGCGATTGTGTACCCAAACTTGCTGGTGCCAGGGAAAGCACCAAACATATAAAGAAATATTAAATGAGAAAGGAGAATTAAAATCAGAATGTGAACTCAAAGAGCAAGGATTAGAAACAAATTGGTGGACTTTTGCACAAATAAATGCTAGATATAAAAAAGACAAAGAAATGCAAGGAATTAACGAAAGAATTACAAGAATAGGATATGGTGATACTAAAAAATGATGAAAAAATAATAAGGAAAAGCTATAAATTTTTATTAAGTCAAAAAATGGAAGAGGAAATTGTAAAGGAAAATATGATTGCCTGGGCCAGGAACTTTGGGTACACGATCGACCTGGATGAGTGGCAAAAAATTTGGGAGAAAAATTATAAAATGACACTCGCAACTTCATATAAAGAAAATTTGTTAAAAATGTTTTATAGGTGGCACCTCCCAGCAGCGAGATTAACAAAAATGTATCCGAATTTGGCACCAGATTGCTGGAAATGTGATTTTAATAAGGGAACCTACTACCATATGTGGTGGACATGTCCTAGGGCCAAAAAATACTGGAAAAGAGTAAGAGGATGGATATTGCAAATAACAAACGTTAAGTTGGAACTCAGACCAGAAACCTTCCTGCTAGGTATTTTTAGACAAAAATATGAGAAAAAAACATATTTGATAGTGCATATAATTACGGACACTAGAATTCTTTTCACCCATGGATGGAAAAGTAAAGACTTACCAATGAAATATCAAATGATAAATTATGGACTGTGCCGAAATGGACAGATTATCTCTCTTAATGAAAGATAAGGGGGAAAGCGAGTCTTATCAGAGTTGGAACTCATGGTTAGAAAAGAAAAAAAAGACGGAAAGAGTGATTAGAAAGGAATGAATAGAAGAGGGGAAAATAATGGATATATACTCCAGAACTAAGCAACAGGAACAAGCAAGTTACTCAAGTAAATTAGAAATGTTTTTTCTTTTTTGTTTAATGTTTATCAGATGTTGGTTATGTATGTTACGTATGTTACTTTTGTGTTTTTTACTTCTTTTTTGTAATACTTAATAAAAACCTTTTTAAAAAATTGGTACTAAAATGTAAACCCCGTGAAACATCTGAAACCAAAGATGGGGAATCTTGAATAGGTTCTTCCATCTCTGATACTTCAGAATCTGAACAGACCATGATAGTATCTGTGGTTTTATAGCATCCTATTTAGAAACTGAAAGAATTCCTGAATACTTTATAAGACAAAGTTCAGGTTTTTTCCTTTTCTGAAAGTGTGTGCCCACTTTCAACAAGACTAGGATGTCCCAAAGGTGCTTTTTCAGGAGGCAACTGGACTTTGTTTTTCTCTGAAGACATTTCACTTCTCATCCAAGAAGCTTCTTCAGCTGAGTGGATGGTGGGAAATGAAAGGATTTATATTCCTTGCAGACAGCTGGTCATTTGCATCCTTTTAGAGCAGGGCTGTCTCGGCCCGTGGGCCGGATGCTTCATGCCCTGGCCATGCTAACGCCCGGTTTAGCAAAGGGAAAAGTCATGATACATCACATGATGCCGCCACGGTGACACAAATTTGACACCCGTTTTAGAGAGTTGTCGAGGCCACTTGGAGGTTGTCCTTAGGGTCATCTGAGAAATGCAGATGTGTGTGGAGCCTTCTTGGCTGCAGGATGTTTTCCCCCCTGGGTCCCTTCACTGTTGAAGACAGGCGCAGGCTGTTGTGGAGGAGTCTGCATCTCAAACTGAAGCGCAAATGGTTCTTGTAGTCTCCAATTTTTCTGGAAATCTGTTCATATTCCCGCACCATTCAAAAGGTGTTCATCCCAAAGTGTATAGCAAAATGTCTATGGAGATTTTCAATCACCCAGGTCATGGTTGTCCCAAAGGTGCTTTTTCAGGAGGCAACTGGGCTTGTTTTTCTTTCAACACTAAACAGGATGATTGTTTTCCCCAGTTTTGATTCTTTGGGAAGGGGACACTCCTGTAATTCCTGCCCTTTCTGCATCCCCCTAACATCTTGCAGGATCCACAGGAGTCTGGATTGTGGCTCACTTGTCCTGACAGCTTTCAGAAAATTAAGCATGCACCCAGTATCTTTATCAACATCTCCCTGTGACCATCACATTTCAGTGTGACCTTTTAGTCTGCTACTGCTCCCACACCTCCTGTGTAATATTTCCAGAGTCTCCCTCTCTTCTTTTCCTGCCTCCCAACAACTGTGTTATTAGCTGTATCTGACTGACTGTGATGGTACCTGGGAAATACCTTGGGAGACAAGGCAGAGAGATTCTGCTTAAGGGTCAGTCAGATATGAGACAGCTTGGCCTGCAACTGAAAAATGGGTAAATAGGCTTAGGAGGGACCCTTCTAAAGTGAATTGTACATTCAGACTTGCAAGACTATTAATGTAGCTTTACCATAAAAGTAGAATTAGGTCACCTATCTGGTTTGGTAAGGACACCTTTCTGCCTGAAATTTTCCTCATTTTATTTGTGGATGCATTAAAATAGCCCAAATGTATGTTTTAGTTTGGGGCTGGCTAATACATAAAAGTTTTGCTCATCTCTAGGAAGGAGCTACATCTGTTCATTGATACTAAAGCTATGGGTTACTTAACAAGTATGGGAAAACTAGAGATTGGCTTAAGAATAAACAGGTGATTAATGGAAGTGGACTAAATACAAAAAGTCAGTGCAGGAAATATATATTTCAAGAGTTTGGTCATACAGAGACATTGAACATCATTTCAAGAGAAAGGTATGACGAAGTGAGGATGCTGAATAGAGTTGAGATCTAAAAATAAAAAGGTGAGAACTTTGAAAAAAAAAGACATGTGCATTGTGAAAGTTGTCCAATTTAATCCATTATCCTCTATTTTCAACACACATCGGTACATATTTATGGGAAGGAAATGGGAGCCAAAACGTAGCTCTATCTTTGCTAGTTAACATTTGGAGAAAAACTAATTTGTTACTTTTCTTTTGAATGCATCTGAAACGGCCCTTCACCTTCATTACCCAGCAATGTAATTTTGAACTGCAAATGTATTTTCTATTACATGCTCCATTGGGACACTCATCTTGAGAAGCTTTTTGCTTTTAACTCTCTAACTAACGGTTCCAGGTGAACTTGCATTCTGAGAAAATCAATGTCACCATCTCATTGTTATGCCCAAAGAATTCCCTCAGACCAGAGGGATGACCTGCTTCTACAAGTCACAAATTAGTCAGTCTGGGCAGAAGAAAGGGCAATAGGGATTTCACTTGCCTTTCAACCATGTAGGGCTGCATATGTCCCTGATCAGAATGGAGAATCAAGATAGCATTTTCCTTAGAAGCATTCCAGAAAAACATTTCTAAGGCTGGCTTTGCTCTTTCTGTGCAGTTATAGAAACAACAGACGGCCCTGTCTGCTGACTAGAAGCTTTGGAAAAGGCCAGAATCATTTTTTGGATCGATGCAAGTCTTGACAGATTTATTCATCTAACAGTTCAACAGAACCAGTCCAGTGCTACCTACTCTGCACCAGCATTAATATGCTCTGGGTCACTGGTCTTCTATCAATCAAGCCTTAATGTTTGTGGAGATTCTCAGTCCTCCAGGTCATAATTGTCTCAAAGGTGTTTTTTCAAAAGGCAACTAGACTCTTTTTCCTTGATGACGATGAAGAAAACATGTTGCTTCTCATCCAAGACGCTTCATCAGTTGTGACTGGATGATGGGTTTATCTTTGCCCTTGGGGTCACCTGAATCAAGGTGCAATTGGTTGAGGAATCTTCTTGGAACTGCTGAAAGGGCTGCGTTGTAGACTGGAGATAGTGTTTTATTCCTCCGCCTCTGTTGAGGGAGGGCTGTGCAGTGCACATTAAGGAAGACAGAAGCCTTAACACTGAAGTTTACAGAACAACCCCACCCCCAGGTCAGTACTTATTTGTTGATTCTCACCACCTTTGGAGCACAAAATGGGAGTGATCATAACCCTAAACTACCAGGCTGAAACTTTGCCTACCAGTAAAGAGGGAAAAGAAAAAGAACTAAAATATGTCAGAACTTGTGGTTATCCTAACTGGACCTTCATCAAATCCAAAAAAGACTTGGCTCTTCCATTATAGACAGAAAAAGGAACAACCGTAGCAAAGTTGTCATTCCATACATTGCAGAAATATCTGAAAAACTCAGGACGATTTTCAACCACCACATCGTACATGTACACTTTATACCCAAGAATACACTAATGCAGAAGCTTGTCCACTCCAAGGATAAAACACCCAACATAAACTGGGCAATGTGATACATGCAATACAATGCAGTGAGACGTGCAGATCTGTATATTGATGAAACAAAACAACCATATTACAAGTGCACAGCAGGACAGGATTCAGCGATCCATCTACATTTAAAAGACAAAGTTCACCCTTTTGAAGACAGCAAAGTCCACATTTCGGATAGAGAGGACCATTGGTTTGAAAGGGGTGTGTGTGTGTAAAAGAATCCATCCATCTTAAAACTGAATAGCCTTCCCTCACAAAAGGGGAAGGAATAAGACACCACCTATCTCCAGTCTACAATCCAGCCCTTTCCCCAGTTCCAAGATGATTCCACAACCAATTGCACTCCCATTCAGGTGACTCCGAAGGCACAGATAAACCCCCAAGCGGCCTCAATAGCTCTCAGACAAGAGTGCTAACAACCAGATGACTGCAAAAAAATACAATCCTTCCATCCCTACCCACTATCTTGTCAGAATCTATCTTTCCATCACCCCACCATCACAACTGATGAAGCTCTTGGATATGAAGCGAAACATTTTTCTTCTTCTTAAGAAAAAACAGTCCAGTTGTCTTTTGAGAAAGCATCTGAGATTATGAAGCCTTAAGAATTTTTTATATGCTTCCAACTGTCAGCATGCTGTAAAACAGCAAGTCACTCTATTATATAAAAAAGCATATTTATTCTTTTTTATAACAATATCTGAAAGTGTAAGATCTTTAAAAAAACACAAATCACAAAAATGAAAGTGTCTTCTATTTAATAACAAGAAAATCCTTCCTTTGTTTTTGCTTTTAAATCTGCCAGATAAGAATAATGATCTAACATGATATGTTACTCCCAGAACAGAAACATGGTCTTCAGCTGGTTTGATGGAATACAAGGCCCTTCACTATGAGAAAGTTGGCCTAGTACAATGAAACCTCCATATGAAAAACTAAAATAACATATTTGAAAACCAAGGGATTATAAGACATTTTCAATACAGAACCCTGTCAAGTCTCATTATAATGTGTCTCTTTGTGTGCATACCCACACACATACACACACATATACATATATATCTGCATGTATGTATACTAAAGTGCATCTTTTAAAGACTTGACGGGTGAAAGGACATGTTCAATTATAAAATACTTAATACAAAATATATAATAATTGTTAAATCAGAATGTACATTTTTAAAAACTAATGTTTAAATTTTGATTCACTAAAGAATAAAAGATGTCAGTTACAAGAGTGTTACATCATTCTTCAGAATTATAGAGCTTTGGATGATCTTGTTACTTGTCAATCTTTAGATTTGAAATACAGTAAAGAAAAACAGTTCAGTCACGGACCATAAAATTATGCTTAGATTTTGGGAAGCTTTGGTGCACTGACAACAGGATTGGAGTCCTGCAAGAATCTCCTTCCTGCATTCTTGTAGTCATAAGTACAGGTGTGAGTCTCTGCATAGCGATGAGTTGCGCAGAAGTTGTTTCCACATCTGAAGAAAAAAATGAAGGGTTAGGAAATATCAAGACACAAACTAAAAAAAAAGAGTTTTAAAGAAGAATCTTTAAAAAAAGAGCTACTCAAACTATATGGGCATGAATGTAAGTGGGTATGTAATATACTCAATTGCAAAAAGAACATTTTAACATTTCAAACACTCATATTCAACCTTTCTCTCTAGAACTTATTTACTAGGAAAAATATGTTAAATAAAGCAAGAGACCACATTTCAGGACATTATTTTCCATTGTTATTTTTTTCAAATCTTTGTTCTATAACTTTCTTGCCCAAGTGATTTCCCACTTTTTAAATATATTAAACCTATGGAAATTATTACTTTAATATTCCAATGTTTGAAACAAAAAACCTGGCAGATAAGAGAAACTGTAAACAGATTTTTAAATATTTATTTATTTATTTATTACATTTTTATGCTGCCCAATTCCCGAAGGAGTTTGGGCGGCTTACAACATGGATAGCAATAGCACTCAGATGTTATATATTGCTTATCAGAGTTTTACAACACTCCCCAAGCAGTTACAGAGTCAGCTTATTGCCCTCAACAATCTGGGTTCTCATTTCACCAACCTTAGAAAGGATGGAAGGCTGAATCAACCTGGAGCCTGGTGGGATTCGATCTGACAACCTGCTGAACAAGTCAGCAGAGACTGCAGTGCTGCATTTAAGTACTGCACCACCAAGGCTCTTGTTGTATTTTACTCTCAAAATGAGATTTACAAAATGAAGGCATTCTTCCTTAGTTTTTATTATATAATCTCATCTTCGTTTAAGAGGACTTCGTTATGTTGGAAAACAGGAGCAAGAAGCGCCAGTTGATGGAGGTATTTTATCAATAAAGATCATGAATATTTATTTACAATTTTTAACTTTTCCCCACTGAACATCAAAAATGATCTCTAGCTGAATTTTTGTTTGTGAAATCTATGAGTTCAAGATTCTGAACATCCTAAATACAGCATGATTATTTCCAGATGAAAATGGTTTTAGGAAATGATTGGAAGATCTATAGCCATATTACCTGGAAACTTTGTTATGTCAAACAAGGAGTATCATGTTTGTAAATCTTTTTCTTTTCTATGAACAGAATAAAGTGCTATTCACACTGCTCAGGTGACCGAGGACATAGATAAACCTCCAAAGGGGCCTCAACATCTCTTTAAAAGAATGCAAACAACCAGTTGTCTACAAGAAATCTAATCCTACCATTCCCCATCATCCAGTCATAGCTGCAGAAGCTTCTTGGATGAGAAGTGAAGCGTCTTAAAAGAAAAAAATCAGAAAATCCAGTTGCCTCCTGAAAAAACAACCTTTGGGACAATCATAGCCGCCTTGAGTCCCCCTTGACTGGGGAAGAAAGGCGGGGCATAAATAAAATAAGTAATGCTATAGATGTCAATCTCATGTTCTTATTTCTTACTTTAAAGAACTT